>WNWK01000266.1:8765-70288 GCA_009830355.1 Cherax destructor | reverse complement strand
TATTTTCTAGCATATAAGGCATGCTTTTTTTCCCAGAAAGTCACCCTATGACTTGAATCTTCAAGGTCTGGAACAAGGGTAGGCTTTGGTGGTTTCAGTGTTGCAGTACTGGTAAACCACAGTAAACCCCAAATCATTCCCCCCACAAAACTGTTTCCCATATTCTTTGGTGATTAGTAACTATATTATAAATTGCAAAACATATTACCAGTAATAAGAAAACAGGCTTCAGCAGTTGTAAAATAATTGTGATCATTTATAAACAACAGGTAGCCATGTTTTGGTAGTTGGTGGCAGAGTACCCGACAGCCTGCACAAGGCCCCACTACTTTGTCACGTGTGTGAAAGAACCAGCCCAGCCATTCACTATTACTATTCTGAAGCAAGTACCATTTTTTTTAACTCCTGAAAATTATTATAATAAAAAAGCACAAAACCCAAAGGGTCATATAGCTCCTCCAAGAATGCACCTGCCAAAAATTGGGGTGCCCGTATATTTTTGCGCCCCTTGTTGCCAGAAAATACGGTACTTCCCCGTAGTTTTGAAGTTTCATTTATGCATCCAAATATCAAAAAAAAAACATATATATATAAGATAGTATTTTGACGGGTAGTTTGTATATCGAGTGTTTGTTATATACTGTATCACATTAAACAGCCATTTAATGATGTACAGAAGTTTCTGTGCAGCCACAGGTCTGTGCTCGATAATTATGAAAAATACTATGCTTCTCTTGCCTTCACAGATAACGAGCATAACTCTGTCTCTCACCCACCTTCCAACAACTGTATATGGGAAAATTGTGCAAGACCCCCAGAATTTTCTAAAGCAGGCTTAATATAGAAATAAGAAAAAAGAAACTGCAATCTGCATATATTCATCACAAGGTTTAGGCATCGTACTCTGTTAAGTGTGCTGTTGCTGTTATTTTGTGGATTGGATCTTGTTATAAAGTATAATACCCAGTGTTACTGTAACAGCTGTTAGAAGTTGAAGATATAATGGGGTACCTGTATAAAATATAATTTGTTACGTATCACACGATATATGCATTTGTTGTACGTCAAATGTTTACTGAGAAACTACAAGTTGTTTGTGGTATTAGCGGGAAAAAATAATCAATGGTTATAGTACTTGTAATAGTTAACTATGTCAAGTTCAACTTAGTCAGTTTTCCCAGTTGGGGTCAATATCAGTGTGACCTCGTAGGAAATGACCAACCCTCTTGACTGGCCTGGTGTCACGTGGGGCCTGTTGGTCATTACAAAATCAGGCATTGCCATTGTTTATGTAGTTGTTAGAATCACAAAGAAAGCACTAAACCCACTTGGGCCATTCAGTGCTCTTTGTTTCATGAATGTTTGGGAAATTACACTTATATTCAGCAGTTTATGTATTGTACTCAGCACATTGTATTTAAAAAAATAATATGGAGCATTTTGAATTATACAAATGAAACCTCTATATAATGGATTAATGGGGAAAAGGAGTAGGGGGTGTCTGTTTAAAAAAAAATCTGTTGCCCTTCCCCGATGTGATGGACAGGGTCGGGAGAAAAACCAACAGGCCAGGGCCCCCCTGCTAATAGACAAAACCTTGGTGCAAAAACTTGGTCACTTGTATGGGAAAACCCTCCAGATACACACTACTACTCCAATCTCAATGCAGTGGACTTGGTCCTTTGCAAAACTTTTCCCAGCAAAGTATTTTGAAAAGGTATATGCAAATCTTTAGTGATCTTTTATATGGGGTCTTACTGTATTTGATTTTAAAATTATGAATTACTAATAACCATATAGGAAATTGTGCATAGAGAGGTTATATACAATGCATTGCCACCCCCTTTTTGTTATATCACTAGCTACATACAGTAATACAATACTAATTTGGTGGTATCTACTAAATTGCTTGGTTGTGATATGGTACCATATGTACGATATACCATCTCTTATTATTATAACCAAAAATAAGTGCTAAACCACTGTTATAGAAATACATCAGGTAAGATAATCTGATAGTAAAAAACCTACGCAGTAGCACAATACTAAATAGCAGATACCAGTTATAGGGGATAAGTACCAAAAGTAGTGGTAAAGACAGTATCAACCAGGGCAGCAGATCTGGCAGTATCAGCTGGGGCAACGAAACCCGGTACAGTATCAGCTGGGGGAGGATTTTGGTACAGTATCACAAAAATTTTAAAAGATCTTTGGGACAGTATCAGCTGGGGTAAAATCTGGTACAGTATCAGCTGAGGTAGAAAATCTGGTACAGTATCAGCTGGGGAGCAGATCCGGAAGTATCACTAGTGCAGATCTGGTACAGTATCAACTGGGGGCACAGATCTGGTACAGTATCAGCTGGGGCAGAAAAAGGACAGTATCAGCTGGGGTGCCCCGATCTGGTACAGTATCAGCTGGGGTGCAGATCTTTGGGACAGTATCAGCTGGGGTCGCAGATCTGGACAGTATAAAAGGGGGGTTTTAAAAATCTGGTACAGTTTTGCGGGGGCCCCAGATCTGGTACGGGGATCAGCTGGGGCCCGGGTCTGGTAAAATATCAGCTGGGGGGGAATCTGGTACAGTATCAGCGGGGTTTGCAGTTTGGTACAGTATCAGCGGGGTTGGGATCTGGTACAGTACCCCGCTGGGGTAAAATCTGACAGTATCCCCTGGGGTCGCAGATCGGGCAGTATCAGCTGGGGTCGCAGATCTGGACAGTATCAGCTGGGGTCGCAGATCTGGTACAGTATCAGCTGGGGTCGCAGATCTGGTACAGTAATGGGGTGGGGATCGGGGGACAGACAGCTGGGTTTGCAGATCTGGTACATACCCCCGGGGGGGCGCAGATCTGGTACAGTATCAGCTGGGGGAGATCTGGGACAGTATCGCTGGGGTAGCAGATCTGGTACGAAACAACTGGGGTAAAAGGGGTCTGGTACAGTATCAGTTTGGGGGGGGCAGATCCCGGGGACAGTTTTTTAGCTAGTAGTAGAGTACCAGACAGGGGGGATAAATATAAAATGGTAGTAAAACCAATATATATACACATTTTTAAAGTACCAGATGTGGCAGTACAGTTTTTCATAACAAATTGTTGAGGGGAGTAGGCACCAGTAAAATAAAAAAAAAATAGGAATACAACTTGGCTCCCCGTCACTAATTGACAGATCCCCCGCAAAAAACCCCACTCATAATTATGGCCATTTGTTGACTGGTTTCAGCTGTTACCCCAAAAAAAACCCCTTTGGGGGGGCTCTGCTACTTACTAAAAAATTTAAATACCTTTTGCCGGGGCTCGGGTCAAACCAACAGTTACAGCCATCTTTTTTTGGTTTTTGGGTCCCAAACCGTTCCCCCTATGTTGATTGGTCTCTGCTTCAAACTAAATTTGGGGTGCCCGCCAAAAAAGGCCCCCCGAAGGGTGGGTGTTGTACATAGTTGTTAAAGGGGAAAGGGTAAAAGGGGGGGGTGGAGGGCTGTTGTCAGGGTGTTTTCTTTTTAAATATCTACTGTTCAGAAAATTATTTAATTTTGTGTGACAAACAAATTCCCCAAAAAACAATAAAATAAGTGCTGTATCCTTGATGTCTCATAACCCCCCAAAAAGGGGCCATAGTGAAAAAATTTCTTTTAAAAGAATTTTTTTTGTTTTTTTGATGTTATTTTTGCCATTGGCTGTTTATCACATTTTTTTTTTTCATTATTGTATATCCCCTGTATTTTGTTTTGGGGAAAAACCCCACCACCATAACAGTAACAATAGTTTTTGTCAGTACAGCCTTTGCCTTTACTTCAATTTTGAAAGAGTGCATGGAAGGTAAAGTGTACTTATAAGCTAATCCCCGGGAAGCAGCTTTTAAAGCTCATGTATTCTCACCAGAAAACTTTTTATAAAGTTCACTGCCTTGTAAAAATTTCCCAAACTCCCCAACACTAAACACATGCGGAAGGCATCCTTCCTTCTCTGTTTTATAAAAGATGGGTTTTGTGTCTTATCGAGCACTAATGGGACTCCCCTTTCTGGGTTTTTTCTTAACCACATATTAAATAACTCTTCCATCTTATTTAGCTGTAAATGACCTTTTGGATTTTGAGCAGGTAAAAAAAATTGCTGCATAATATAAAGGCTTTCTAGCATAATTTAAGCTTTTTTGTTTTTAAAATTTTGAAGAAAACCACACTGCAAAAAGGGCCTTTAAAAGGTTTACTGTTTTAAGATAAAAAAATGCCCAATTTTTCCTGTCTTTTTTTGGGGTCCATGCCAAAATGATTCAAAAAAAAAAAAGTTCTCAAACCCCCAAAATGATTTAACCATGGAAAAAAATTTCAATCTAGCTGCAAGCTTAACAGGCCAGGGTATTAAAAAAATTTAGTGTAATGATACTGATAATTGAAATGGAAGAGATGCAATAAAGGGTTAAAAAAATGACAAAATTGTTTTATGATCAATTCCCCGGGCCCCTGTCAACTGTAACAGAAATATAAAAGTAAATTTTCAAAAACAGACCAACAAAAAAAGGGGGAAAAAGCCTTTCATTTATAAGTTTTAAAATCAATGGGTTTAGTGCTTTTTTTAATTTTTTTTAAAAATAAATGCTGGCATTCGCAGAGCTGCATTACATCAGGGAAAAATTCAGGGAAAAAATAAGACCCCCCCCCCAAAAAAATTAACTAGTAATTGCAAGTAAAAAAAGGGAAAATAAAAAAGGTTTTGTTCTGTGTTTAAATTTTTCTCATATTTTTTTTAAAAATTCCCCAATGTTATATACACATTGTAAATAGAAATTTTCTGCTTTCTTAAACAGAATCCTTTCTGAAAAAATTTGTTGAATAAATCAGAATAAATTTATGAAACCTGAGGGTTTGGGCTGGGAAAAGGGACAAAAAAAAAAAAAAAAAAAAAAAAAAAGTAAAAAAGGGGGTTTAATTCGAACAATAATGTAATATACATATAAGAAAATATATAAAGAAAAATTAATTATCCTTTCCAATACCAATGCATTCCTTGCAGTTATACATGTTTCATATCAAAAATTAAATTTCCAACTTAAAAGTATAAAAATCTAAAATTCACAAAAAAAAAAATTTTTTTTTTTATGTTGGTAAAACTTGCCACGTGTGCTTTTTTAACGCACATTCCCGCTCATTTTTACTTTTTATTTTCAAGACTTTCTTCCCGCCTTATTACATCATGAGGTTGTGGAAGCAAAAATTTTCTAAACTTTTTGCATACGGATAGGAATCAACTCCCTCACCCCCAACACTGGAATTCAGGTAGTGGTAACTGGACCTGGGCAAACAAAATATCTTATTAGAAAATGTATTTGGCCAGTTACTGAAATATCTAAAAATAAAAGGACAATACCATGACTGGAACAATACAAAAAACATACATTTGGGAAAAATTGGACCGTAATTAGTCATACAGGGCGTGAAAAAGGGGCCAGTATATAAAGTGTTAATTGTTGACATTAATAAGCTCTTTTTGCATGTAAGATCACACTCATCCTTTAAGGGTCCTCTGTCAAAACTCTCTCCCTTCTGGCCTTCCGGCTAGACCTCAGAGCTATAACAATTTTTTTTATGCTGTAAAAAAGTTTTCCTTACCAATATGTTATCATGATGTTTTTTGAAATATCTAACTCCAGTAAGGTTCAGACAGTTAAAAAAAAATACGTACACTAGTTTAAAAATGGTTAAATTAATACTGAACATTTGTTACTTACACTCGAGTTCAGGACACCTAATATGTTGAAGGGTTTTCAAAAATGACATCATTCACTCATCCATTACTTCAACTGTAGAGAAGTTAATATAATTATACCATCGCATGAGCATTTTTTTTTAACACTCTGGCTGTTTCCCACCAAGGCAGGGTTACCCAAAAATTAAACACTTATCATCACTTATTCACTGTCTTGCCAGAAGCGTGTGTACACTACAGTTCAAAAACTACAGCATCTCTCCACCCCTCCTTCAGAGTGCAGGCACTGTACTTCCTACCTCCAGGACTCAAGTTTGGCTAACCAGCTTTCCTGAATCCCTTCATGTTACTTTGCTCACACTCCAACAGCACGTCAAGTCATAAAAACCATTTGCCTCCCCTAATCTCCAAGCAATGGATTCTGTGCATAACATTCACACCACAAATTGCTCTCAGACACATAACCACTGCCTCCAGCCTTCTTGCTGCAACATTTATCACCCATGCTTCACACCCGTATTGGAGTGGTGGTACTACTATACACACATTCCCCCTCTTCTTTTCCATAGATAACGTTCGTCTCCACAGACTCCTCAGCGCATCCCTCACTTTTTTCCCCCCTCATCAATTCTAAGGTTCACCTCGTATTTCATAGATCCACCTGCTGACATGTCCAGAGCACTAAGAATGCCTAATAACCATTCAGAGTATGGAGGAAGTGAATGTATTCACTGTGCTCCAATGAATGCATTCACTTCCTCCATACTCCCTCCCTCCAATCTGATATCCAATCTTCCATTACCTAAATTTTTTATCCTCTCACCTTGCTCTTTCCTCAGTTCACTTTTAATTTCCTTTTACATACCCTCCCAAACTCGTCCACCAACCTCTGCAACTTCTCTTCAGAATCTCCCAAAATCAGTGTAATCAGCAAAATGCAACTGTGACAACTTCCACTTTGTGTGAGATTCTTTATCTTTTAATCCCACACCTGTTGCCAACACCTGAGCATTCACTTCTCTTACAACCCTATCTATAGATATATTGAACAGCCATGGTGACATCACACATCCCTATCTAAGGCCTACTTTTATTGGGAAATAATCTCCCTCTCTCCTACATACTCCAACCTGAGCCTCACTATCCTCATAAAAACTCTTAAATGCTCTCAGTAACCTACTACTTATTCCATACACTTGCAACATCTGCCACATTCCTCCCCTATCCACCCTGTCATGTGCCTTTTCAAAATCCATAAATGCAACGAAAACCTCTTTACCCTTATCTAAATAATGTTCACTTATAAATCTCCTACATGACCAGGACCCACAAGTAGCAGAATTCACAAACACTATGAGCAATTGCTTGTTACTACCAACAATATCAAAACCTACAAGAATCACCGAGACTAGTACCTCATTACTAGACCACATCTGGACTAACACTATATCCCCTCTAAAATCAGGCATAATCACAGACAACACCACAGACCACTACCCTACCTTTCTCATAACCAACCTAGGTAAATTGCCCCAAGATATTACAAAAGTTACCTTCAGACTACATAACGAGTCAGCTGTTAATAACTTTATAACAGCTATGATTAACATTGACTGGCATAATGAGTTAGAAACATATTCAGATACTAATGAATGCATCAAGAATTTCCTTAAAAAAAAAACACCACCTCTATAACAAACATTGCCCTAAAGAAAAATAAACAGATCACAGCTAAGAGACTCAACAATCCCTGGCTAACACCCAGCATCCTTAAATCCATTAACAAAAGGCACCAATATGAAAAACAATACAGAAGGGGTCTAATAACCAGAGAACAATCCAAACGCTACTCATCAATCCTTACCAGCCTGATAAGAAGGTCCAAAAATTGTATTATGAGAACAGACTCCAGAACATAAAAGGTGATATGAAAAAGACCTGGAAAACCCTATCTGCAATTCTAGGATATAAAAAGATATCCAAGAACAATACCATCAAATTATCAAAAACAGATGAACCCCTACTCTCACCAACTGAGACAGCAAACAGACTTAGTTTTCTTCTCCACCATAGGAAAGAATCTAGCGAGTAAAATCACAAGCTCGAACACCCGTCCAACAGACTACCTCACCAACACCTACCCTAATACACTATTCCTAGCTCCTACCAACCCAACTGAAGTCTCGCTCATAATCAACACCCTTAAAAACAAGGCAGGAGACATAAACAGCTTACCACCTTTTATGTGCAAAAAAGCTTCACAGGTACTGTCACCAATTATAGCAACACTATTCAATAAATCCACTGAAGCCTCTACCTTCCCATCAATTCTCAAAATAGCTAGGGTCACCGATCCACAAAGGAGGTGATCAGCAGACTTGAATAATTATAGACCAATTTCTAATTTATACACATGCTAGAGTTAATATACACCGCACTTGAGAAGAAAGAGGTCCACTGGGAATCTTCATTGATCTATGCAAAGCTTTTGATACAGTCGACAATGATTTACTGCTCACAAAATTAGTACACTGTGGTATAAGGGGGCACCCACTCAACTACCTAAAGTCATACCTTAGCAACAGAAGCCAATACGTGTACACAAATGGAGCGAACTCTTCCACACAACAAATTACAGTCGGAGTCCCTCAAGGAAGTGTCCTGGGGGCCACTCCTATTCCTCATTTACATAAATGACCTACCAAATGCATCACAACTACTCAAACCCATATTATTTGCAGATGACACAACATATGTCTTCTCTCACCCAAATCCAGTCATACTGGCCAACACTGTTAATGCCGAATTACAGAAAATATCTACATGGATGATGACTAACAAGCTTACTCTCAATACTGACAAGACCTACTTCATACAGTTTGGAAACAAAGCCACAAATGTTCCACTTAACATAACGCTCAATGGTTCACCCATCACAAGACTCAGAGGGAAAATTCCTAGGAATCCACCTTGACAGTAGCCTTAAATTCCAAACACACATACAACAAATTTCCAAGAAAATCTCAGACAGTAGGCATATTATCAAAGATACGCTATTATGTGCCTCAATCAGCAGCTCTCCTTGCACTATATCATTCACTTATCTACCCTTATCTCACCTATGGAATCTGTGCATGGGGATCAACAACATTAAATCACCTAAGACCACTCATAACCCAGCAAAAGGCTGCAGTCAGAATGATAACAAATTCCCACCAATATTCATACTCCACCAATATTCAAAAGCCTAAAACTACTCACCGTAAAGAACATTCACACTTATTCTTGTGCCTACTATATACATAAAACTCTACACTCTAATATAAACCCTCCGCACAAAATTCTCCTCACCAACTTTAATAGGACCCATAACCACAACACAAGACACAGGTCACTTTTTGATATACCCCAAGTCCATATCAACCTATGTAAAAATTCTATGCACATAAAGGGCCCCAGAATCTGGAATTCATTACCAGTAAATACTAAGATAACCTTGTCTGAAAATCAATTTAAGACTTCTCAAAAACCACCTACTCACCCTAAACTAAATACTCATACTGTAAACTACTTTCAAAAATGCTCAATATTATTTTCCTACAAGATAATTTCAATTTTTAATAATATGTTACTATTATGTAACCCCCTAATCACCCTAAACTAAATACTCATATTATAAATTACTTTCAAAAATGTTCAATGTTATTTTCCTTAAGATAATCTCAATTTTATATTACCATCCTCCTAAACACTTGTTACAATGTAATATCATCATATTGTAATTTTAACAGTGTAATATCATCATACTGTAATTTGAAATCAAATATATAACTAGAAAAATCTCAATCAATTTCTCTAATATTATGTACATAGTCTATAAGTCATTAGATTAAGCTTCCCCTAATGCCATGGCATGTCAGTGGCTCTCCTTGCACTTCAGTTTATGATTGTAACTACAAATATCTATGTAAAATTGCAATGAAATAAAATTTACTTTACTTTACTATATGCTTCACTGTAAATAATCTGTCTGCACACCCATACCCTTCCTAAAGCCTCCTTGTTTATCTGCAATCCTGCTCTCGGTTTTACTCTTAATTCTTTCACTGATAACTATCATACACCTTACTAGGTATACTCAACATGCTTATTCCCCTATAATTTTTACATACTCTTTTGTCCCCTTTGCCTTTATACAAAGTAACTATGCATACTCTCTGCCAATCCATAGGTACCTTCCCCTCTTTCACACATTAACCAATTCAATGTCCGTGTCATAATACGGGTTTGAAGCGGTGAAGCGAATGGTAAATTTGGACCTAGATATGAGAGAATGGGTCTATGTGGTAAGTGCACCAAATAAAAAAACTCATGCAACATGCAGTGCCCGAGAAAAACTACGACTGTGTTTTTGGTTTAAAACAGCAAACTTTGCGGTGTATTTTTGTATGGTTTTTATGGTTGTATTCATGGTTTCTTGGTCTCATTTGATAGAAGATATATTACAGAAATATAGATTGATTGGTTTCAGGACTGAAAATACTACTAGCTTGAAACTGAGCTCAAAGTAGCAGAAATGTTCAATTCTTGCTGATATTCCAGAGTTATTATTTTTTTATTAACACATCGGCCGATTCCCACCAAGGCAGGGTGGCACAAAAAAGAAAAACTTTCATCATCATTCACTCCATCACTGTCTTGCCAGAGGGGTGCTTTACACTACAGTTATAAAACTGCAACATTAACACCCCTCCTTCAGAGTGCCAGCACTGTACTTCCCATCTCCAGATCTCAAGTCCGGCCTGCCGGTTTCCCTGAATCCCTTCATAAATGTTACTTTGCTCACACTCCAACAGCACGTCAAGTATTAAAAACCATGTGCCTCCATTCACTCCTATCAAATACGCTCACACATGCTTGCTGGAAGTCCAAGCCCCTCGCACACAAAACTTCCTTTACCCCCTCCCTCCAACCTTTCCTAGGCCGACCCCTACCCCGCCTTCCCTCCACTACAGATTTATACACTCGAAGTCACTCTGTCTCGTCTCCATCTCTCTACATGTCCAAACCACCTCAACAACCCCTCCTCAGCTCTCTGGACAATCGTTTTGGTAATCCCGCACCTCCTCCTAATTTCCAAACTCCGAATTCTCTGCATTATATTCACACCACACATTGACCTCAGACACGACATCTCCACTGCCTCCAGCCTTCTCCTCGTTGCAACATTCATCACCCATGCTTCACACCCATATAAGAGCGTTGGTATAACTATACTCTCAGAGTATGTACACAAATTACATCACTTGTCTAATACGCATTTACGAATGCACTTACATTATTTATACAAATACAGTCTCTCCTCACTTAGTGACGGAGTTCCATTCCTGAGACCACGTCGTTAAACGAATTCGTCGCTAAGTGAAGAGCATACTATAATGGTAGCGAGTTTGTGTTAACCATCTTTGATATTGTTTTAATGTCACCTTTGCACCCTTTATAACATTTCTGGTATATTTTTAAATGTTTATACAGTACTGTACTGTATATTGAAATAAACAGAATAGAGGAAATCAGCTCTAATATACACTTAGGTATGAATACTGGTCAGAGAGTGCGTCTTAAGTCCGAGGCGTCTGTAAATGAGTACGTCGCTAAGTGAGGAGAGGCTATATTACACTAATGCAGTAGACTGCATAGCAGTAAATCTTCTATTTTTTGGTGTGAATAAAAATTCAAAATGGAAAGCAAGCCTAATATAGGAGAGGCCTAGGGATGTAACTAATGAACAGAAGAAATGTTTTTTTAGTGCCAGGAATGTCTACATTGTTTATTCTGGACCCTATTTTTTAATTTTGTGAAATTGGCCAATTTACCAATTTCTGATTACTATTTGGTAGTTAAAATAGGTAAATGAGCAGTTTCTTGTACTCAATTGATAGAATAGAAGGAATATTAGCAAAATACTTATGAGTTTGGGTGACTAGAACAATGGAATTGGCCAAAAATTGGGCTAAAAGTGGAGAAAATTGCCAATGCATAAATATCGCCGAACCCGGTAATTTTGCGAAAGCATCATTAAACAGTTCCTCAAAATAATCCCTCCATCTTCCCGATTCCTCCAACACTTCATCTAATAACTCTCCTCTCCTGTTTCTAACTGTCAAGTCCATTCATTACCTAGGCTATCTCAACTTATTAATTTCACTCCAAAACTTTCTTATTCTCAGCAAAAATTGTTGACAGCATCTCACCCACTCTCTCATTAGCTCTCCTTTTACATTCCTTCCCCACTCTCTTAACCTCTCTCTCTCTCTCTCCATATAATCCTCCCTCCATATATCACTACTTTGTAAAAACCTCTCATATGCTAACGTTTACTCTCTCACTACTTTCTCTACCTCATCATTCCACCAACTGCTGCTCTTCCCTCCTCCAGCATACCTGTACTTAATCCATATTCAATTTTTTTCATGTCTTCTCTATCTACTATTCAAAAATTTAACAACTATAAAAAATACAGTATTAAGTAACTTACTTTCAACAACTCTAGCACATATCTCTGATCCAATGCCACACTGGGGCCATCCTTGCTCAACTGTCACCAGGTTATGAGTCTTTATCACAGACTTGACAATAGTCTCTTCATCCAAGGGTCGCAGAGAGCGAAGATTTATGACCTCACACTCCACACCTTCACCAGCAAGTGCAGTTGCTGCCTCTAGTGCCAACATCACAGCTCGGGAGTGTGCAACTAAGGTTATATGCTGACCTAGAAACAAGAAAAACTAAATAATGATAATCAGAATAAAGCCTTAAACACAATCATTAGAGTGTATTAATAGGAAAGAAATCAGAAAGCTATGATTGCATCTGATAGAAATGATGTAGGAGTAAGACATTTAATTTTTTTTATGTAAAAATGTTGCAGAAACAAACTATAAAGTCTACTCTAGTTCTCCAAAAATAATACTCCATCATTATATACTTGAACTCTACAGAAATTCAATATCTTATATCATACAATATACATGTGCAGACAAGTAACTTGGAGGAGCAAACACTACAATAATAGAAGTACAGTACATAATTATAATTTATAACAAGACCCAACAGATTTGAAGATGAAGTACAGTACACATCTACAGGAAAGATATTATTTCCAAGGTAAACATCCATCAGCATTTTCACTCTCAATTACCTATCTCAAGGTCACCACTTAACAACCTTTTTCTCACATGGCATGTGTTGTTTGGAATAATTTCTCAAACAGGTACAGTGGTCCCCCGCCTAATGAGCACCCCGGAAATCGTACAATTATGTTAGTATAATATTGTAAGTGCTTGTGGAAGTGTATTTTTGGGGGTCTGAAATAGACTAACCTACGTGACATTATTTCTTAAGGAAGCAAATTCATTCGGTAATGGCACTTGAGCAGGCTTCTGGAATGAATTTTGCTCGTTAGGCAGGGGACCACTGTATTTCAGAAATCATGTTACCTAGCCAAAAGAAAGCTGAATGCCATGACTCCAATGATGCCCTATACCCAAAATAATTACCAATGCCTGCACTTTAAAGGAGGGGTCTGGGATAGTGACAGTTGGGAGGGACTTATTCTCAGCTGTCGTATCTGAGCGCCTCTGCAAAGACAGTGATTATGTATGAGTGAGGTGAAAGTGTTGAATGATTATGAAAGTATTTTTTTGGGGGGGATTTTCTTTCTTTTTGGGTCACCCTGTCTCGGTGGGAGATGGCCGACTTGCTGAATGAATATATGAATATATGAATATATACATATACATAGTATATATATATATATATATATATGAATATATACATATACATAGTATATATATTATATATATATATATATATGAATATATATATGAATATATATATATATGAATATATATATATATGAATATATATATATATGAATATATATATGAATATATATATATATATGAATATATATATATATATGAATATATATATATATATATATATATATATATATATATATATATATATATACAGTGGTACCCGACTTACGATGCTATCATTTTACGTTATTTTCGATAACCGATATTTATAACGTAAAAATGTGACTGTAACTTACGATGTTTGCTTCGTGTACCGACATTCGTACCGGACGTGTCCGCTGGCGCCCAGCTGACGCGCACTCCAGGAGCGTCAGTGTGCTATTGTTTACAAGTGAGAGCGACCACCCACCCACACCCACGCATTCATACCAGTATATTGTCATTATTCCACTGTTTTTAGTGCTTGCAACTGCTAAATAAGCCACCATATGCCCCAAGAAACCTCCTAGTGCCAAGCCTGTGGTAAAGAATGTGCAGGGAGTGAAGCATTCATGCAGGAGTGCAGGCATGCAGGGAGTGTAGCAGGCATGCGGGGAGTGTAGCAAGATGCAGAGAGTGAGCAGGGATGCAGGGAGTGTAGCAGGCATGCAGGGAGTGTAGCAGGCATGCAGGGAGTGTAGCAAAGATGCAGAGAGTGTAGCAGGGATGCAGGGAGTGTAGTATGCATGCAGGGAGTGTAGCAGGGATGCAGGGAGTGTAGTAGGCATGCAGGGAGTGTAGAGGCATGCAGAGAGTGTAGCAGGCATGCAGGGAGTGTAGCAGGCATGCAGGGAGTGTAGCAAAGATGCAGAGAGTGTAGCAGATGCAGGAGGTAGCAGATGCAGGAGTGTAGCAGGCATGCAGGGAGTGAGGGTGAGTAAAGATGCAGAGAGTGTAGCAGGCATGCAGGAGTGTAGCATTCATGCAGGGAGTGTAGCATTCATGCAGGGAGTGTAGCATTCATGCAGGGAGTGTAGCAAGGATGGCAGGGAGTGTAGCAAGGATGCAGGGAGTGTAGCAAGGATGCAGGGAGTGTAGCAAGGATGCAGTGAGTGTAGCAAGGATGCAAGGAGTGTAGCATTCAAAGAAAAAGGCCAGTAACCCCAGAAAAGAACTTGGTACCTGCAGTGTTAATGGAAGGGATTCCCTTCCAAACACTAGCATACTACTCCACCTTCTCCCCTCCTCCAGTCCTCCACACATCAACAACTCTTCAATAAATGTAAGTGACATGTTATTGTACAATATTTACATGTGTATTTAGGTATTCTTCATTAAATTCTGTATTATTTAATGTCAAAAAGTTCTAAAAAATATTTTATTTAACTACTTTTGGAAGTCTTGGACGGATTAAATTTATTTCCATTATTTCTTATGGGGAAAATTGATTCGTGTAACGATTGTTTCGCCTTAAAATATGCCCTCTCTGACGGATTAATATCGTAAGTCGGGGTACCACTGTATATATATATACAGTGGTACCCCGGTTTACGATATTTTTTCATTCCAGAATGCTGTTCAAGTGCCATTACCAAACGAATTTATCTCCTTAAGAAATGTTGTAAAATAGACTAGTCCTTTTAGACCCCCAAAATTACACTTACAAAAGCATTTAAAAAATAAACTTACATAAAAGGGTGAGTTTGGGGACCATCGTAAACCGGGTACCACTGTATATATATATATATATATATATATATATATATATATATATATATATATATATATATATATATAGGGGAAGTGGAATATTCAAATGGCTTCAGAAAGAAATCTAAATATTCTTCCTTGAAGTCTTTTTATCCACTTCTCCGAGGCAATGGGTCCCACAATTGACACCAGAGGTGGACCCCATCCTATATATGAATATATATATATATTTATGAATATATATATACATATATATATGAATATATATATATATATATGAATATATATATATATATGAATATATATATATATATGAATATATATATATATACAGTGGTACCTAGACTTACGATATTTTTCATTCCAGAATGCTGTTCAAGTGCCATTACCAAACGAATTTATCCCCTTAAGGAATGATGTAAAATAGACTAGTCCTTTTAGACCCCCAAAATTACACTTACAAAAGCATTTAAAAAAATAAACTTACATAAAAGGGTGAGTTTGGGGACCATCATAAGTCGAGGTACCACTGTATATGAATATATATATATATATATATATATATATGAATATATATATATATATATATATATGAATATATATATATATATATATATGAATATATATATATATGAATATATATATATATATGAATATATATATATATATGAATATATATATATATATATATATGAATATATATATATATATGAATATATATATATATATATATGAATATATATATATATATGAATATATACATATACATAGTATATATATATAGTATATATATGAATATATACATATACATAGTATATACAGTGGTACCCCGACTTACGATATTTTTTCATTCCAGAATGCTGTTCAAGTGCCATTTCCAAACGAATTTATCTCCATAAGAAATGATGTAAAATAGACTAGTCCTTTTAGACCCCCAAAATTACACTTACAAAAGCATTTAAAAAAATCAACTTACATAAAAGGGTGTGTTTGGGGACCATCGTAAGTCGGGGTACCACTGTATATATATATATATGAATATATACATATACATAGTATATATATATATATGAATATATACATATACATAGTATATATATATATATATATATATTTGAATATATACATATACATAGTATATATATATATATATATAAATATATACATATACATAGTATATATATATATATATATATTTTTTTTTTTCAACAAGTCGGCCGTCTCCCACCGAGGCAGGGTGACCCAAAAAGAAATAAAATCCCCAAAAAAGAAAATACTTTCATCATCATTCAACACTTTCACCACACTCATACATAATCACTGTCTTTGCAGAGGAGCTCAGATACGACAGCTGAGAAAAGTCCCTCCCAGCTGTCACTATCTCAAACCCCTCCTTTAAAGTGCAGGCATTGTACTTCCCATTTCCAGGACTCAAGTCCAACTAAATCAATTAACTGGTTTCCCTGAATCCCTTCACAAAATGTTACCCTGCTCACACTCCAACAGATCGTCATGTCCCAAAACCATTCGTCTCCATTCACTCCTATCTAACACGCTCACACATGCTTGCTGGAAGTCCAAGCCCTCGCCCACAAAACCTCCTTTACCCCTTCCCTCCAACCTTTTCTAGGACGACCCCTACCCGCCTTCCTTCCCCTACAGATTTATACGCTCTCCAAGTCATTCTACTTTGATCCATTCTCTCTAAATGACCAAACCACCTCAACAACCCTCTTCAGCCCTCTGACAAATACTTTTAGTAACTCCACACCTTCTCCTAATTTCCACATTCCGAATTTTTGCATAATATTTACACCACACATTGCCCTTAGACAGGACATCTCCACTGCCTCCAGCCTCCTCCTCGCTGCAGCATTTGCAACCCATGCTTCACACCCATATAAGAGTGTTGGTACCACTATACTTTCGTACATTCCCTTCTTTGCCTCCATGGATAACGTTTTTATCTCCACAGATACCTCAATGCACCACTCACCTTTTTCCTTCATCAATTCTATGGTTAACCTCATCCTTCATAAACCCATCCGCTGACACGTCAACTCCCAAATATCTGAAAACATTTACTTCTTCCATAATCCCTCTCTCCAATGTGATATCCAATTTTTCTTTATTTAAATCGTTTGATACCCTCATCACCTTACTCTTATCTATGTTCACTTTTAACTTTCTACCTTTACACACTCTCCCAAACTCGTCCACTAACCTTTGCAACTTTTCTTTAGAATCTCCCATAAGCACAGCATCATCAGCAAAAAGTAACTGTGTCAACTCCCCTTTTGCATTTAATTCCCCATAATTTAATCCCACCACTCTCCCCAACACTCTAGCATTTACTTCTTTTACAACCCCATCTATAAATAAATTAAACAACCATGGTGACATTACACATCCCTGTCTAAGACCTACTTTTACCGGGAAGTAATCTCCCTCTCTCCTACACACCCTAACCTGAGCCTCACTATCCTCATAAAAACTCTTTACAGCCTTCAGTAACTTACTACCTATTCCATACACTTGCAACATTTGCCACATTCCTCCCCTATCCACTATCATATGCCTTTTCTAAATCCATAAATGCAATGAAAACTTCTCTACCTTTATCTAAATACTGTTCATATATATGCTTCACTGTAAACACTTGATATACACATCCCCTACCCACTCTGAAGCCTCCTTGCTCATCTGCAATCCTACTCTCTGTCTTACCTCTAATTCTTTCAATAATAACCCTGCCATACACTTTACCTGGTATACTCAGTAAACTTATTCCCCCATAATTTTTACTCTCTTTTATCCCCCTTTCCTTTATATAAAGGAACTATACATGCTCTCTGCCAATCCCTAGGTACCTTCCCCTCTTTCATACAATTATTAAACAAAAATACCAACAACTCCAGCACTATATTCCCCCCTGCTTTTAACATTTCTGTCATGATCCCGTCAGTTCCAGCTGCTTTACCCCCTTTCATTCTACGTAATGCCTCACGCACCTCCCCCACACTCACATCCTGCTCTTCTTCACTCCTAAACGATGTTGTACCTCCCTGGCCAGTACATGAAATTACCGCCTACCTTTTTTCATCGACATTTAAAAGTTCCTCAAAATATTCCCGCCATCTACCCAATACCTCCAGCTCCCCATCTACTAACTCCCCTACTCTGTTTTTAATTGACAAATCCATTTGTTCCCTAGGCTCTCTTACCTTGTTTATCTCACTCCAAAATTTTTTTCTTGTTTTCAGCAAAATTTCTTGACAGCCTCTCCCATTCTTTCATCCGCTCTTCTTTTGCACTCTCTCGCCACTCTCTTCACCTTTCTTTTACTCTCCATATACTCTGCTCTTCTATTAACACTTCTGTTTTGTAAAAACCTCTCATAAGCTACCTTTTTCTCTTTTATCACACCCTTTACTTCTTCATTCCACTGCTCACTCCTCTTTCCTCCTGCACCCACCCTCCTATAGCCACAAACTTCTGCCCCACATTCTAATACTGCATTTTTAAAACTATCCCAACTCTCTTCAACCCCCCACTACTCATACTTGCACTAGCCCACCTTTCTGCCAATAGTTGCTTATATCTCACCCTAACTTCCTCCTCCCTTTGTTTATACACTTTTACCTCTCTCTTACTTGCTGTTGCCATTTTCTTTTTGTCCCATCTACCTTTTACTCTAACTGTAGCTACAACCAAATAATGATCCGATATATCCGTTGCCCCTCTATAAACATGTACATCCTGAAGCCTACCCATCAACCTTTAATCCACCAATACATAACCTAACAAACTACTTTCCTTACGTGCTATATCATACCTATTGCACCCCCTGAATTGGGCCTCAATGTATATAATGTATATTTCCATTTTCTATAATTTTATATTGCGAATATTCTCGATTATAGCTAAATCGTTAATATTTTGCTTTATATTATTATTAGACTATTATTTAAATTAGCTATATTTATTAGGTAGGATGTAATATAATATTGTTGTGCTTGAGTGTGTGTAAGTACTGCCTTGGTGTTGGCAAACTACTGTTATGCTGCCGGCGTCTAGTTGCTGAGAGGAGTCAGTCGCTGAACACACCTGAGCTGGGTGGTTGTTCCTCTTTCCTCTCTCTCTCTGGCCTGCTGCCCTCGTCGAGTCAACACCTCACTCTATTTCTACTTGTTTTCTCGACATTAGACTCTGTTGGGTAGAGTATGCATTCGTGGGTGAGGCGAATAATACTTCTCAGAACTCTGTGTAACTCTGTTCACAGAGAATAGACTAGACAGTGATTTTCGACGTTGTTCTGGGTTGTGTGTCACATTGACACTCTTATAAAACTCAGGTCTCAAGCTATAGCTCTGGACCTAATTCGATAAGGCATCTGTGCACCGCCACAGTTTGGGATTGTTTATGCTGAACCTAGCTTCATTAGAAAGGGAGTTTTGTGACTGTTTTGGAGGATCTACTGATGGTCCCCAGTTAGGGTCGATTTTCTATCTCCTTGTTCCTGACGCTGTGTTGCTGTTGCCTGTTATATTGCTGTTCTGCGAATTGGTTATTTTACTGGACAATCAAGCTGTTCTGATTGTCAGTTTAGTGCAGCTAGCTTATGAGAAGTTGTTCTGTCGTACACTGGTTGAGTCGAGTCTTAGAGTTACCGGGAGCACACTCATACGCACATTTATTCTTATTTGTATATATTATTGTAATTATTGACATTGTACCAGATGGTACTTCTGAGTCATTTACATATATGTGCCCTCAGCACAGACTTATTGTATATGAGAGCAGTGTAGGAGCTACCCTCCTAATTAACCTAATTGATATCTTAATTAATATCTTTATATTTGATTTACTACGTTACCCTAGATTTTCTCACTTTGATAATAAACCTTTTAAATATATCTGTTTGGTTAGTACCCTATCAGTTGCAATCCCCTTAATCTATATAATATGTCGGATAACTGAACCAGGATACTGACTTTGTTGCAAAAGCCCAGCAACAGGCTGGATGTTAGAAGGGCTTTCCTTTCTAGTGTTCACTGGAGATATCTATTATTAATAGATATCGTGTCATTTTGTAACAATACCTTGTATATTTATTTATTTATCCTCTTTTTCATAAAATATGTATTACTTATTACCAAACCCCTTTCTACACATAGCTCAATTAATGGTTCCCCATTTACATTTACCCCTGGCACCCCAAATTTACCAACTACTCCCTCCACAACATTTTTACCCACTTTAGCATTAAGATCCCCAACCACAATTACTCTCTCACTTGGTTCAAAACTCCCCACATACTCACTCAACATTTCCCAAAATCTCTCTCTCTCCTCTACACTTCTCTCTTCTCCAGGTGTTCGTAGTTCGTAAAGTTCGGAGTTAGTAAAATTTTTTTGTAAAAATATTGGTTCAGTGATCGTAGATCTGCTCGGAGAGAGAGAGTAATGCGTCTGGGACGCGTACGCCCAGCCTGAGTGGCCCGACACACCATTCTCAGTCAGTGTGCCATTGTTTACCAGCGAGTGAAGGTCACCCCACGCGTTCATACGTTACATTTTGTCATTATTCCATTGTTTTTAGTGCTTGCAACTGCTAAATAAGCCACCATGGGCCCAAAGAAAGCTAGTGCCAGCCCTGTGGTAAAGAGTGTAGCAGGCATGCAGGAAGGCAAGGACTTGTTACCTGATGTCTTTATGAAAGGGGATTCCCCTTCCAAACAATGAAAAAAACTTCATCTTCTCCCCTCCTCCTATCTTCCACACATCAACAATTCTTCAATAAAGGTAAGTGACATGTTATTATACTTTTATTCTTCATGTCTCATTGTTTTCTGTATAATTTAATGTATATTTAATATACAAATTTTTTTTTATTTTAATACTTTTGGGTGTCTGAAACGGATTAATCGAATTTCCGTTATTTCTTATGGGGAAAATAGATTCGGAGTTAGTAATATTCGGTTTTAGTAACGCCCTCTGGAATGGATTAATTACGAACTCCGGGTCCACTGTATATATTTAGAGCAACCACCAAGGGAGGTACTACCATCCTGCCAAGTGAATATGAAAAAGAAGCCTGTAATTGTTTCACATGATGGTAGGATTGCTGGTGTCTTTTTTCTGTCTCATAAACATGCAATATTTCAGATATGTGTTGCTACTGCTACTTACACTTAGGTCACACTACACATGCATTTTTTTTAACACGTCGGCCGTTTCCCACCGAGGCAGGGTTACCCAAAAAGAAAGAAAAACCCAAAAAGAAAAAACTTTCATTATCATTCAATCACTGTCTTTGCAGAAGCGCTTAGATACGACAGTTTAAACGTCCCTCCAAACTGCCAATATCCTAAACCCCTCCCTTTAACCCTTTGACTGTCGCAATCCTCATTCCTGAGTGCTCTCCTGTTGTCGCAAAATTTAAAAAAAAAAAAAAATTCTTATGAAATGATAGAGAATCGTTTCCCGATGGTAAAGACACCAAAAGTTTGAAATTTGATTGAAAACTCATGGAATTACGCTCTCGCGAAGTTAGTGATCTCGGCAATATATACGCATCGGCAATTTTGCCGACTTTGAGCCCTATTTTCGATAAATTCTATTGTTCCAGTTGACCAAACTCATAGATATTTCTTTAGAACTCCACTTGTTCTATCGATTGAGTACAAGAAACCACCAATTTATCGATTTCAACTACCCAATAAAGTGATCAGAATTTGGCAATTTGGCCAATTTCATGAAAAATAAAAAAGTTGTCAATTTCAAAATATGGTCCAGAATAAACAATGCAGACATTCCTGGCACTAAAATAAGATGTTATCTGTTCATTAGTCACGTCTTTAGGCCCCTCTTATATTACTTTTGCTTTCTATTTTGATTTTTTATTCACATAAAAATAGAAGATTTACCGTTATGCAGACTATTGCATTATTGTAAAAATGGTATAAATAATATCAGTGCACTTGTGAAAGAATATTAGACTCACCAATTGATGTGTATTGGACGCGTGGCGTGATTTGTTTACTCGAACATTTGCAAAAATCGAACATTTCTCCTACTTTGAGCTCAATTTCAAGGTCGTTTTCATCATAAAACTAATCAAAATCATCTATATTTCTGTAGTATGTTGTCCATTCTATCAAATGAGACCATGAAAAAGAGAATACAACCATAAATACTATACGAAAATACACCTCAAAGTCGGCGTTTTAATCCAAAAAAATGGTCTGAATTTTTTTTCTCTCATTGTGTACTGCGTGCTGCAGGATTTTTTTTATACTGCGCACACTGACCACACAGACCCATTCTCTCATATGTGGGCCTACCAGCTTTCTCCCGTTTGATTTGAAGCTGCTAGAATTTAGGCGTATTGATACGTCCGAAACAGTGGCTTGTAAGACGTATACGTGTATATACGACCGAAACAGTCAAAGGGTTAAAGTGCAGGCATTGTACTTCCCACCTCCAGAACTCAAGTCCAGCTAACCGGTTTCCCTGAATCCCTTCACAAAATATTACCCTGCTCACACTCCAACAGCTCGTCAGGTCCCAAAAACCATTCGTCTCCATTCATCCCTATGTAACACTCTCATGCACGCTTGCTGGAAGTCCAAGCAAAACATCCTTTATCCCCTCCCTCCAATCTTTTTTGGGGACGACCTCTACCCCGCCTTCCTTTCCCAACAGATTTATACACTCTCCAAGTCATTCTACTTTGTTCCATTCTCTCTAAATGACCAAACCACCTCAACACCCCCTCTACAGCCCTCTAACTAATACTTTTAGTAACTCCACACCTCCTCCTAATTTCCACACTACGAATTCTCTGCATAATATTTACACCACACATTGCCCTTAGACATGACATCTCCACTGCCTCCAGCCGCCACCTCGTTGCAGCAATTACAACCCATGCTTCACACCCATATAAGTGTGTTGGTAAAACTATACTCTGGTACATTCCCTTCTTTGCCTACATGGATAACGTTCTTTGTCTCCACAGATACCTCAACGTACCACTCACCTTTATTCTTTCATCAATTCTATGGTTTACCTCATCCTTCATAAATCCATCCGCTGACAAGTCAACTCCCAAATATCTTAACACATTCACTTCTTCCATACTCCCTCCCTCCAATGTGATATCCAATTTTTCTTTATCTAAATCATTTGATACCCTCATCACCTTACTCATATCTATGTTCACTTTCAACTTTCAACCTTTACACACACTCCCAAACTCATCCACTAACCTTTGCAACTTTTCTTTAGAATCCCCCAAAAGCACATTATCATCAGCAAAAAGTAACTGTGTCAACTCCCATTTTGTATTTGATTCCCCATAATTTAATCCCAACACCCTAGAAAATACTTCTTTTACAACCCCATCTATATATATATTAAACAACCATGGTGACATCACACATCCCTGTCTAAGACCTACTTTTACTGGGAAGTAATCTTCCTCTCTCCTACACACCCTAACTTGAGCCTCCCTATCTTCATAAAAACTCTTTACAGCATTTAGTATCTTACTACCTATTCCATACACTTGCAACATCTGCCACACTGCTCCCCTATCCAGTCAATCATATGCCTTTTCTAAATCCATAAATGCAATGAAAACTTCCCTACCTTTATCTAAATACTGTTCACATATATGTTTCAATGTAAACACCTGATCTACAGATCCCCTACCCATTCTAAAGCCTCCTTGCTCATCTGCAATCCTGCTCTCTGTCTTACCTCTAATTCTTTCAATAATAACCATTCCATACACTTTACCTGGTATACTCAGTATTCTTATTCCCCAATAATTTTTACAATCTCTTTTGTCCCCCTTCCCTTTATATAAAGAAATTATACACGCTCTCTGCCAATCCAACACTATATCTCCCCCTACTTTTAACCTTTGTTATGATCCCATCAGTTCCAGCTGCTTTACCCCCCGTTCATTCTACGTAATGCCTCACACACATCCCACACACTCACATCCTGCTCTTCTTCACTCCTAAAAGATGTTATACTGTACCTCCCTGGCCAGTGCATGATATTACTGTCTCCCTTTCTTCGACATTTAAAAGTTCCTCAAAATATTCCCGCCATCTACCCAATACCTCCAGCTCCCCATCTACTAACTCCCCTACTCTGTTTTTAACTGACAAATCCATTCATTCCCTAGGCTTTCTTAATTTATTTCACTCCAAATTGTTTTCTTATTCTCAGCAAAATTTCTTGACAGTGCCTCTCCCACTCTATCATTTGCTCTCCTTTTGCACTCTCACCACTCTCTTCACCTTTCTTTTACTCTCCATATACTCTGCCCTTCTTACATCACTTCTGCTTTGTAAAAACCTCTCATAAGCTACCTTTTTCTCTTTTATTGCACCCTTTACCTCATCATTCTACCAATCACTCCTCATTCCTCCTGCACCCACCCTCCTATAGCCACAAACTTCTGCCCCACATTCTAATACTGCATTTTTAAAACTATCCCATCCCTCTTCAACCCCCCCCCCCCCACTACCCACACTTGCACTAGCCCACCTTTCTGCCAACAGTTGCTTATATCTCACCCTAACTTCCTCCTCCCTTAGTTTATAAACTTTCACCTCTCTCTTACATGCATGTACAAGCAAATATATATATACACACACCCCTCTGAGTTTTCTTCTATTTTCTTAAAAGTTCATGTTCTTGTATATTCCCTCTTATCTCCATGGGGAAGTGGAACAAAATTCTTCCTCCGTAAGCCATGCGTGTCGTAAGAGGCGACTAACATGCCAGGAGCTATGGGCTAGTAACCCCTTCTCCGGTGGGATATGGCCGGTTTGTTGAAAAAAGAACATATTACAGACTGTAAAGTGAGGTTTTGTTTACTAATAAATATATTCTGAGTCATGCCCCCAAAAATATGAAAAAATTATCAAATCAATGAAAAAAGCATTCAGGTTATCATCACTGCCTGGTTATTGTTGGGCTGAAGGTTTACAATGACCCTCATCAGTTAAGCAGATTACCAGTATGCTTTTGCAATTTTTTTTATTTACAAAACAGCCATCTCCAACCAAGGCAGGATAATGCCAAGCAAAGGAGTCTAGGAAAAGTGGCCAGGAGCAGTCTCGATCACCACAAACACAATTCACTGAGTACAAATCAGCGATTACAGTACAGCAGATATACTATCAGTACTGCCCTCTGGAGTCTCTAGTCCACTAAACTCATCAATGCACTTAAAGCATAACACACTTTGTAATAGTTTAGTGGAAGGAAACTGATCAAATTTTAATAAAGTTATTAGTTATATCACCCTCTCTGGTCTGTTTTGGCAATGACTCCCTGCTTGGCTTCACAGCATTAGTACTAGGGTGACAGTAGGGTACTACTACAGTAGGTTCTTATGATTTAAGTTAAAAGCAAAACCACTAGAAAATCCTTTTTTTATATGGAAATATTTTTATTTTCAACGAACCGGCCATATCCCACCGAGGCAGGGTGACCTCAAAAAATAAAAAATAAAACGAAAGTTTCTCTTTTCAACTTCAGTAATGTATACAGAAGGGGTTACTAGCCCCTTGCTCTCAGCATTTTAGTCGCCTATTACAACACACACATGGCTTTGGAAGGAAGAATTCTGTTCCACTACCCCAAGGAGATAAGAGGAAATAAACCAAAACAAGAACTAGTAAGAAAAAAGAAGAAAACCCAGAGGGGTGTGTATACATATGCTTGCACATGCAAGTGTAGTGTGATCTAAGTGTAAGTAGAAGTAACAAGACATACCTGAAATCTTGCATGTTTCTTCTTCTTTCTTTCAACAAATTGGCCGTTTCCCACCAAGGCGGAGTGGCCCAGAGAAAAACAAAAGTTTCTTTTTAACTTTAGTAATGTATACAGGAGAAGGGGTTACTAGCCCCTTGCTCCTGACATTTTAGTTGACTCTTACGACACGCATGGCTTACGGAGGAAGAATTCTGTTCCACTTTCCCATGGAGATAAGAGGAAATAAGAACAAGAACTAGTAAGAAAATAGAAGAAAACCCAGAGGGGTGTGTATATATAAGCTTGTACATGAATGTGTAGTGTGACCTAAGTGTAAGTAGAAGTAAAAGACGTACCTGAAATCTTGCATGTTTATGAGACATAAAAAAAGACACCAACAATCCTACCATCATGTAAAACAATTACGTATAGGCTTCCGTTTTACACTCACTCGGCAAGACAGTAGTAGTACCTCCCTGGGCGGTTGATGTCTACCAACCTCCTACTTAGAATAGAAATATTTGATATCTGTACATGAAATATGAATGGGAAAGATGCAGGCTCTATAATCTGTTGAGACTGTATACCTTGATTAACATATTTTCATATAATTTTGCACTCTGTGATTAAATCCTAGATTGTGGAATAGGTTGTTAACAGAAGCACCACAAAACGTTAAAACATGCATGTGGATTGATTGATTATTAATTTCATCAGGTTTTTACAAGGAAAAAAAATCAATACCTGGGTAGAACCTGGTAAAAGATCAGATATTACTTGACCAACCCTGCATCCCAGCTCTCAATTAAGAATAGTACCATGTCCACTTACCTTCACGCTCCACTATGGCCTTGCCCAAGGGAAGCACAAAGTCTTTGGATAGAACTTCATCAGAAACATCAAATGCTGTTCCATAGAGGAGCTCATTCTCCAACACAACTACGGGATCAGGATCACGAATGGCTGCCTTCAAAAGGCCTTTTGCATCTTCAGATGAATAAGGAGATACCACCTGGAAAACATGTAAATTCTGACTTCCACCAGCTTTAATTTCTTGATCACTCTCACTGTCTTTGAGTAAAACAAAATCAAACACCTCCCTCTTTCCAATACTATCACTTTACTTTTTACATCTTAACCCTTAAACGGTCCACACGTATATTTACGTTAGCTCGCCCAGTGCCCCGAAGCTTTTGAAAAAAAAAAATATATATAGAAATAAAGAGCACATTTTTTAAGTGTTATAGGATAAAAAAAAAAAGAATTTGGGTCAATAGTTACCGAGATATGAGGCGGAGAAGTTGGCACTGGATGCTCACCTGACAGCAACAGGAGTCCTGCCGCTTGCAGAATCGTTGCCGATATACCTTTTTCTCAATTTTTTTTATTATTTTATATAATTTTTATGTTCTCATAATCACAATTTATAGTAGTTCTTGTGATTTCATAGCCAATATGTGTTCTGACACTAATATTAGGTACTGAAATTGTACTCAAATAATAATAATAATGATAGTGCATAAAAATAATAATAATAATGATAGTGAATAATATAATAGTGAATAATAATAATAATAATAATAAAAGTTCCCTTGAAGCATCGCTGCCTTATCTCATCTGATCTCCACTAATGATGACTGGTGACATTTCACGAAGGGTGAGCCGTAGTCTTATCTCTTCTTATCAGTAAAGTAATTACAGTGATGACATTTGACGAGTTTACACTGCTTCCCTTTATTTACGCAAACTTGTCTGTCTGTGTGTCTGTGTGTGTGTCTGTCTGCCTGTGTGTCATCTCCTTTCTGTCTACTTGTCTCAGAGAGTAGCTCATGAACCAACTGGTATTACGCAGATCACAAGCACAGTATGTATAACACTTTGTCTTTATTTTTTTAGTTATCCTAGGTAATTTACACTATGTATAATTGTATTTACGTATGTGTTCCTGTGAGATAGAGACAGAGACAGAAAGATACAGACAGACAGAGATAAACAGCTAATCAGGTACCCAGCTGACCAGCCAGGTGGCCAACCAGCTGCTTGCTAGCCAGGTGGCCAGGCAGGCAGGCAGCCAGCTGGCCTGCCAGCCTGCCAACATCACTTTGCACTTCAAAGGGGAGTGTTAATATGACATGACATCAGTGAATCCTTGGTGTTTGCCGCAGTGTTTGCTCTAGCTGGCGCTCAATTTACCTGGTGCTCCCACAAGGTACTAAGTGGTCCCAGATTTTTTTAATATGGCACACACCGAGTGTTAAGACCCATTCTATGCTCACCAGGCATCTCAGGCCAATCGTGCCAAATTTGGAGGCAGGAAAAATAAAATGTAAAAATACGTTTGGGGGCAGTAGCAGTACTAACATATATATACGTTTGGACCGTTTAAGGGTTAATGATCCTAATGTATAAATGTATACATCTATGCAAAAATGATAAAACTTTCAAAATGTCCCAGTTCTACTTTAGGCCCAGAAGCTACTTTTTAGAATTAAGTGTGATAGTTCCTTCTAAAAAAAAAAATAATCTTGGCCCCTGAGGTCTTTCTCTCAAAGTTCCATTCATGTGTCTCATTCATCTTGTTGGTTTTCTCATACCTGTCAGATAGCAATATCTTGGGATCTTGATATAGGGAATTCCTCAATGCTTACCTAACCTATAGGCATGACCTACTTCCATTAATGGATTTTGTTCACCAATAACACCATCTCCAACTGCTTTACTTCGCTGGTCTGCAGTATATAAGCCCCTTCTCTGCACATATACTGTACTTTTATCAAGACTGATGGACTGAACATATCACCTAGAACTCAAGTTTGTCTAACTGGTTTCCTTGAATCCCTTTATAAATATTACCTTGCTCACACTCCAACAGCATTATTCTCCACTCACTCTGATTTGACATGCTCACACAAGCTTGCTGAATGCTCAAACCCCTAGCACTCAAAACCTTCTTTGCCCCTTCCATCAAACTTTCCTGGGTTTGATTGTCCCTCCTTCCTTCCACTCCTGATTTATACACTCTTAGTCATCCTTTTCAGATTCATCCTCTATAAATGCTCCAACCACCTCAACAACCCCAGCTCAGCCTCTTTCTAATTTCTATTCTCCAGTTCTCTGCAAAAGAGAAAAAGCCTTTTCTTGTGTAGCTCCCAGACTGTGTAACAGGTTACCAGTGACTATTAATAGTCAGGAATCTGTACTGTCTTTTAAATCTTAGTTGAAAGCCTATCTTTTTTCTAGAGCTTATGATCCTGATGACCATACTGTCACTCTTAAATATAAAAAATTTCATTCTTTTTATATCATAGTTATTGTATTTATGGTTTGATGTGCAAGCACTTGAGGATTTCTTGAAAGAAAGGACACTCAAGAATTATAAAATCCCAAATTGATATTTTTTTTTTCAACAAGTCGGCCGTCTCCCACCGAGGCAGGGTGACCCAAAAAGAAAGAAAATCCCCAAAAAGAAAATACTTTCATCATCATTCAACACTTTCACCACACTCGTACATAATCACTGTCTTTGCAGAGGCGCTCAGATACGACAGCTGAGAATAGTCCCTCCCAGCTGTCACTATCCCAGACCCCTCCTTTAACCCTTTCAGGGTTTTTGACGTACTAATACGGCTTACGCACCAGGGCATTTGACGTACTAGTACGCCTAAATTCTAGCGCCCTCAAATCAAGCAGAAACAGGCTGGTAAACCTAGATGTGAGAGAATGGGTCTGTGCGGTCAGTGTGCGCAGTATAAAAAAATCCTGCACCACACTGCATAATGAGGAAAGAAAAACTCTGACCGTGTTTTTGGTTTAAAACAGCGACATTGCAGTCTATTTTCGTATGGTATTTATGCTTGTATTCTCGTTTTCTTAGTCTCATTTGATAGAATTGATGATATATTACAGAAAGAGAGATCATTTTGACTGATTTCACGATGACAAGTACCTTAAAACTGAGCGAAAAGGTTCGATTTTTGCCTATGTTCAAGAGTAAACAAATCATGGCACGAGTCCAATACACATCAACTGGGTAGTCTAATATTCTTGCACAAGTGCGCTGATATTATTTATACCGTTTTTACAATGATGCAGTAGTATACATAACAGAAAATCTTAAATTTTTTATGAGAATAAAAATTCAAAATGGAAAGCAAAAGTAATGCAATAGGAGCCTGGAGACATGACTAATGAACAGATAATATGTTATTTTAGTGCCAGGAATGTCTGTCTTGTTTATTCTGGACCCTATTTTGAAATTGGCATCTTTTGAAATTTGTGTGAAATTGGCAATATTGCCAATTTCTAACCACTTTATTGGGTAGTTGAAATCGGTAAATTGGTGGTTTCTTGTACTCAATCGATAGAACAAATGGAATTCTACAATAATAGCTATGATTTTCGTAGATTGAGACACTGGAATTGGCCGAAAATAGGGCTCAAAGTGGGCGAAATAGCCGATGCATAAATATCTTTGAAACCGCTAATTTTGCGAGAGCATAATTCTGTTAGTTTTTCACCAAATTTCATACTTTTCATGGCGTTATGATCGGAAAAAGATGCTCTATCATTTCATAAGAAAAAATCATTTTTTGTTTCCGAAAATGTTTCGACCCTGAGAGAGAGTTAAGAATCGAAGTCTCGACCCTGAAATGGTTAAATTGCAGGCATTGTACTTCCCCTTGCCAGGATTCAAGTCCAACTAAATAAATTAACCCTTTCGGGGTTTCGGTCGTACTAGTACGGCTTACGCTCCAGGGTTTTGGTCGTACTAGTACGCCTAAATTCTAACGCCCTCAAATCAAGTAGAAACAGGCTGTTAGGCCTAGATGTGAGAGAATGGGTCTGTGCGGTCAGTGTGCACAGTATAAAAAAAATCCTGCACCACACAGTGCATAATGAGGAAAAAAACTGACTGCGTTTTTGGTTTAAAACAGCAACTTTGCAGTCTATTTTCGTATGGTATTTCTGCTTGTATTCTCGTTTTCTTAGTCTCATTTTATAGAATAGATGTTATATTACAGAAATAGAGATAATTTTGACTGGTTTCACAATGACAAGTACCTTGAAACTGAGCGTAAAGTAGCGAAAATGTTCAATTTTGTCCGATGTTCAAGAGTAAACAAATCACACCATGCGTCCAATACACATCAACTGGCGAGTCTAATATTCTTGCACAAGTGCGCTGATATTATTTATACCATTTTTACAATGATGCAGTTGTATACATAACAGTAAATCTTCTATTTTTTGTGAGAATAAAAATTCAAAATGGAAAGCAAAAGTAATGTAAGAGGGGCCTGGAGACGTGACTAATAAACAGAGAAGATGTTATTTTAGTGCCAGGAATGTCTGCCTTGTTTATTCTGGACCCTATTTTGAAATTGGCATCGTTTGAAATTTGTGTGAAATTGGCCAAATTGCCATTTTCTGACCACTATTTTGGGTAGTTGAAATTGGTATATAGGTGGTTTCTTGTACTCAATCGATAGAAGAAATAAAGTTCTAGCGAAATAGCTATAATTTTAGTAGACAAACATTGGAATTTGCCGAAAATAGGGCTCAAAGTGGGTGAAATCGCATAAATTCCGTTAGTTTTCGATCAAATTTCATAATTTTTGTGGTGTTATGATCGGAAAAAGATTCTCTATCATTTTATAAGAATTTTTTTTTTTTTAAATTCTTGGACCCTGAGAACGAGTTTCGGAGAGGGTCCTTGGACCCCCAAAGGGTTAACTGGTTTGCCTGAATCCCTTCACAAAATGTTACCCTGCTCACACTCCAACAGCTCATCAGGTCCCAAAAACCATTCGTCCCCATTCACTCCTATCTAACACGCTCACACATGCTTGCTGGAAGTCAAAGCCACTCGCCCACAAAACCTCCTTTACACCCGCCCTCCAACCTTTTCTAGGATGACCCCTACCCCGCCTTCCTTCCCCTACAGATTTATACGCTCTCCAAGTTATTCTACTTTGATCCATTCTCTCTAAATGACCAAACCACCTCAACAACCCCTCTGACAAATACTTTTAGTAACTCCACACCTTCTCCTAATTTCCACATTCTGAATTTTTTGCATAATATTTACACCACACATTGCCCTTAGACAGGACATCTCCACTGCCTCCAGTTGCCTCCTCGCTGCAGCATTTGCAACCCATGCTTCACACCCATATAAGAGTGTTGGTACCACTATACTTTCGTAAATTCCCTTATTTGCCTCCATGGATAACGTTTTTTGTCTCCACAGATACCTCAACGCACCACTCACCTTTTTTCCTTCATAAACCCATCCGCTGACACGTCAACTCCCAAATATCTGAAAACATTTACTTCTTCCATAATCCCTCTCTCCAATCTGATATCCAATTTTTATTTATTTAAATCGTTTGATACCCTCATCACCTTACGCTTATCTATGTTCACTTTCAACTTTCTACCTTTACACACCCTCTCAAACTCGTCCACTAACCTTTGCAACTTTTCTTTAGAATCTCCCATAAGCACAGTATCATCAGCAAAAAGAAACTGTGTCAACTCCATTTTGCATTTAATTCCCCATAATTTAATCCCACCCCTCTCCCCAACACCCTAGCATTTACTTCTTTTGCAACCCCATCTATAAATATATTAAACAACCATGGTGACATTACACATCCCTGTCTAAGACCTACTTTTACCGGGAAGTAATCTCCCACTCTCCTATACACCCTAACCTGAGCCTCACTATCCTCATAAAAATCCTTTACAGCCTTAAGTAACTTACTACCTATTCCCTACACTTGCAACATTTGCCACATTGCTCCCCTATCCACTATCATATGCCTTTTCTAAATCCAATGAAAACTTCTCTACCTTTATCTAAATATTTTTTTTTTATTAACACATCGGCCGATTCCCACCAAGGCAGGGTGGCCCGAAAAAGAAAAACTTTCATCATCATTCACTCCATCACTGTCTTGCCAGAAGGGTGCTTTACACTACAGTTATAAAACTGCAACATTTACACCCCTCCTTCAGAGTGCCGGCACTGTACTTCCCATCTCCAGAACTCAAGTCCGGCCTGCCGGTTTCCCTGAATCCTTCATAAATGTTACTTTGCTCACACTCCAACAGCACGTCAAGTATTAAAACCATATGCCTCCATTCACTCCTATCAAATACGTCACACATGCTTGCTGGAAATCCAAGCCCTCGCACACAAAACTTCCTTTACCCCTCCCTCCAACCTTTCCTAGGCCGACCCTACCCCGCCTTCCCTCCACTACAGATTTATACACTCGAAGTCACTCTGTCTCGTTCCATTCTCTCTACATGTCCAAACCACCTCAACAACCCCTCCTCAGCTCTCTGACAATCGTTTGGTAATCCCGCACCTCCTCCTAATTTCCAAACTCCGAATTCTCTGCATTATATTCACACCACACATTGACCTCAGACATGACATCTCCACTGCCTCCAGCCTTCTCCTCGTTGCAACATTCATCACCCATGCTTCACACCCATATAAGAGCGTTGGTATAACTATACTCTCATACATTCCCTCTTTACTTCCATGGACAAGGTTCTTTGTCTCCACAGACTCAAGTGTTCCACTCACCCTTTTCCCTCATCAATTCTATGATTCACCTCATCCTTCATAGACCCATCCGCCGACATGTCCACTCCCAAATATCTGAATACATTCACCTCCTCCATACTCTCTCCTCCAATCTGATATCCAATCTTTCGTCACCTATTCTTTTTGTTATCCTCATCACCTTACTCTTTCCTATATTCACTTTCAATTTTCTTCTTTACACACCCTACCAAATTCATCCACCAACCTCTGCAGCTTCTCTTCAGAATCTCCCAAAGCACAGTGTCATCAGCAAAAGCAACTGTGACAACTCCCACTTTGTATTTGCTTCTTTATCTTTTAGCCCAACACCTCTTGCCAAGACCCTCGCATTCACTTCTCTTACAACCCCATCTATAAATATATTGAACAACCACGGTGACATCACACATCCTTGTCTAAGGCCCACTTTTACTGGGAAATAGTCCCTTCCCTCCTACACACTCTAACCTGAGCCTCACTATCCTCATAAAAACTCTTCACTGCCTTCAGTAACCTTCCTCCTATTCCATACACCTGCAACATCTGCCACATTGCCCCCTATCCACCCTATCATACGCCTTTTCCAAATCCATAAATGCCACAAAAACATCTTTACCCTTATCCAAATACTGTTCACCTATATGTTTCACTGTAAACACTTGGTCTACACACCCCTACCTTTCCTAAAGCCCCCTTGTTCATCTGCTATCCTGCTTTCTGTTTTACTCTTAATTCTTTCAATAATAACTCTACCATACACTTTACCAGGTACACTCAACAGACTTATTCCCCTATAATTTTTGCACTCTCTTTGTCCCCTTTGCCTTATACAAAGGAACAATACACGCTCTCTGCCAATCCCTAGGTACCTTACCCTCTTCCATACATTTATTAAATAATAGCACCAACCACTCCAAAATTATATCCCCACCTGCTTTTAACATTTCTATCTTTATCCCATCAATCCCAGCTGCCTTACCCCTTTCATTCTACCCACTGCCTCACGAACTTCCCTACACCCACAACTGGCTCTTCCACACTCCTACAAGATGTTATTCCTCCTTGCCCTACACACGAAATCACAGTTTCCCCTGTCTTCATCAACATTTAACAAATCCTCAAAATATTCTCTCCATCTTCCCGATACCTCTAACTCTCCATTTAATAACTCTCCTCCTATTTTTAACTGTCAAATCCATTTGTTCTCTAGGCTTCCTCAACTTATTAATCTCATTCCAAAACTTTTTCTTATTTTCAACAAAATTTGCTGATAACATCTCACCCACTCTCTCATCTGCCTCTTTTTACATTGCTTCACCACTCTTTAACCTCTCTTTTCTCTCCATATACTCTTCCTCCTTGCATCACTTCTACTTTGTAAAACCTCTCATATGCTAACTTTTCTCCCTTACTACTCTCTTTACATCATCATTCCACCAATCGCTCCTCTTCCCTCCCGCACCCACTCGCCTGTAACCACAAACTTCTGCTGAACACTCTAACACTACATTTTTAAAGCTACCCCATACATTTTCGACCCCATTGCCTACACTCTCACTAGCCCATCTATCCTCCAATAGTTGTTTATATCTTACCCTAACTGCCTCCTTTTAGTTTATAAACCTTCACCTCTTTTTACTTACTGATTCTATTTTCCTTGTATCCCATCTACCTTTTACTCCCACTGTAGCTATAACTAAAAAGTGATCTGATATATCTGTAGCCCCTCTATAAACATGTACATCCTGAAGTCTACTCAACAGTCTTTTATCTATCAATACATAGTCCAACAAACTACTGTCATTACGCCCTACATCATATCTTGTATACTTATTTATCCTCTTTTTCTTAAAATATGTATTACCTATAACTAAACCCCTTTCTATACAAAGTTCAATCAAAGGGCTCCCATTATCATTTACACCTGGCACCCCAAACTTACCTACTACACCCTCTCTGCATGTTTCTCCCACTTTAGCATTTAGGTCCCCTACCACAATTACTCTCTCATTTGGTTCAAAAGTTCCTATACATTCGCTTAACATCTCCCAAAATCTCTCTCTCCTCTACACTCCTCTCTTCTCCAGGTGCATACACGCTTATTATGACCCACTTTTCGCATCCGACCCTTATTTTAATCCACATAATCCTTGAATTTACACATTTATATTCCCTCTTTTCCTTCCATAACTGATCCTTCAACATTATTGCTACCCTTCCTTAGCTCTAACTCTCTCAGATACTCCTGACTTAATCCCATTTATTTCTCCCCACTGAAACTCGCCTACCCCCTTCAGCTTTGTTTCGCTTAGGGCCAGGACATCCAACTTCTTTTCATTCATAACATCGGCAATCATCTCTTTCTTATCATCCGCACTACATCCACGCACATTCAGACAACCCAATTTTATAAAGTTTTTCTTCTTCTCGTTTTTAGTAGATTTGTACAGGAGAAGGGGTTACTAGCCCATTGCTCCCGGCATCTTAGTCGCCTCATACGACACGCATGGCTTACGGAGGAAAGATTCTTTCCACTTCCCCATGGACAATAGAGAAAATAAATGGAACAAGAGCTATTAAGAAAAAGAAGAAAAACCTAGATGTGTGTATGTATATATATGCATGTGTATGCCAGTGTAGTGTGACCTAAAGTGTAAGTAGAAGTAGCTAGATATACCTGTTATCCAGCGTGTTTATGAGACAGAAAAAAGACACCAGCAATCCTACCATCATGTAAAACAGTTTCAGGTTTCTGTTTCACAGTCACCTGGCAGGACGGTAGTACCTCCCTGGGTGGTTGCTGTCTACCAACCTACTACCTATCTAAATACTGTTTACATATATGCTTCACTGTAAACACTTGATCTACACATCCCCTACCCACTCTAAAGCCTCCTTGCTCATCTGCAATCCTACTCTCTGTCTTACCTCTAATTCTTTCAATAATAACCCTGCCATACACTTTACCTGGTATACTCAGTAAACGTATTCCCCTATAATTCTTACACTCTCTTTTATCCCCCTTCCCTTTATATAAAGGAACTATACATGCTCTCTGCCAATCCCTAGGTACCTTCCCCTCTTTCATACATTTATTATTAAAAAATACCAACCACTCCAACACTATATTCCCCCCTGCTTTTAACATTTCTGTCATGATCCCGTCAGTTCCAGCTGCTTTACCCCCTTTCATTCTACGTAATGCCTCACGCACCTCCCCCACACTCACATCCTGCTCTTCTTCACTCCTAAACGATGTTGTACCTCCCTAGCCAGTACATGAAATTACCGCCTCCCTTTTTTCATCGACATTTAAAAGTTCCTCAAAATATTCCCGCCACCTACCCAATACCTCCAGCTCCCCATCTACTAACTCCCCTACTGTTTTTAACTGACAAATCCATTCGTTCCCTAGGCTTTTTTACCTTGTTTATCTCACTCCAAAAAAATTTCTTGTTTTCAGCAAAATTTCTTGACAGTGCCTCTCCCACTCTATCATTTGCTCTCCTTTTGCACTCTCACCACTCTCTTCACCTTTCTTTTACTCTCCATATACTCTGCCCTTCTTACATCACTTCTGCTTTGTAAAAACCTCTCATAAGCTACCTTTTTCTCTTATCACACCCTTTACTTCTTCATTCCACCACTCACTCCTCTTTCCTCCTGCACCCACCCTCCTATAGTCACCAACTTCTGCCCCACATTCTAATACTGCATTTTTAAAACTATCCCAACTCTCTTCAACCCCCCACTACTAATACTTGCACTAGCCCACCTTTCTGCCAATAGTTGCTTATATCTCACCCTAACTTCCTCCTCCCTTAGTTTATACACTTTTACCTCTCTCTTACTTGCTGTTGCCATTTTCTTTTTGTCCCATCTACCTTTTACTCTAACTGTAGCTACAACTAAATAATGATCCGATATATCCGTTGCCCCTCTATAAACATGTACATCCTGAAACCTACCCATCAACCTTTTATCCACCAATACATAATCTAACAAACTACTTTCCTTACGTGCTATATCATACCTTGTATATTTATTTATACTCTTTTTCATTAAATATGTATTACTTATTACTAAACCTCTTTCTACACATAGCTCAATTAATGGTTCCCCATTTACATTTACCCCTGGCACCCCAAATTTACCTACTACTCCCTCCACAACATTTTTACCCACTTTAGCATTAAGATCCCCAACCATTTGGTTCAAAACTTCCCACACACTCACCCTTTCCCAAAATCTCTCTCTCTCCTCTACACTTCTCTCTTCCCCAGGTGCATAAACACTTACTATAACCCACTTTTCACATCCAACCTTTATTTTACTCCACATAATCCTTGAATTTATACATTTATATTCCCTCTTTACCTGCCATAACTGATTATTCAACATTATTGCCACTCCTTCTTTAGCTCTAACTCTATTTGAAACCCCTGACCTAATCCCATTTATTTCTCCCCACTGAAACTCTCCTACCCCCTTCAGCTTTGTCTCACTTAAAGCCAGGACATCCAGCTTCTTTTCATTATTCCCGGCATTTTAGTTGACTTTTACAACATGCATGGCTTACGGAGGAAAGATTCTTATTCCACTTCCCCATGGATATGAAAGGAAAAGCAATAAGAACAAGAACTATTAAGATAAAATCAAAGAAAACTCAGATGAGTGTGTATACATAAACGTGTACATGTATGTGTAGCGTGACCTAAATGTAAGTAGAAGTAGCAAGACGTACCTGAAATCTTGCATGTTTATGAGACAGAAAAAAGACACCAGCAATCCTACCATCATGTAAAACAAATACAGGCTTCGTTTACACTCACTTGGCAGGACGGTAGTACCTCCCTGGGTGGTTGCTGACTACCAACCTACTACATCAAAATATCCACACCACATATTACTCCCAATTATGACAACTCCACCTCCTCTAGACAAATCCTCCTATTTGCAATGCTTAAAGCCCATGCCTCATACCCACATAAAAGTGTAGCTAAAAATAAATTAATATAATCTGCATAATCATTTTAGTGCTATGCACAATTTCAGTGCCATAAATTGAGTCTCAGTTTATCAAACTGAGTTATTATATTTAGGGAAAGACAGAGGTCATACAGTGCCTGGGGAATAAGAAACAATCAAGTTTGATTCAAGGATGGGTAAGTCCAATTTCTGGCTCAAAAGCCCTTCACCAGAAAGGACAACAAATTTTTTTAAATATCTGTCAGTACTCTCTCATGGTTATATTCAGGTTTTCATGCTTTGATTGAACCCAGTTAAGTTCATTTACATATTGCACAAAATTTCCTCTCTGAAAAGATATTTAGAAAGAACTAAGATTGAAAAGACTGATTAGTTATAAAAGATAACTGCAAACAAGAATCCTTAACACAACTTGCCTTTAGCCCGGCACTGAGAATACCAGATGCAAAGCACTGGGAGTGCTGAGCCCAACACCAGAAGCTGCCCATTTGGTCCACGGAACACAATTGGTACGTGAATCGGGAATAAAGTTAAGTTTCATTTGGAAGCTTCCACAGCTGTTTGGCAAGATGTTTCATTGCCTTAAAAAAAAAAAAAAAACTAATACCTGCTGCTAATTCCTGGGAGTGTCTGTAATATGTACTCTAGTCTGTATTATAAAGTGTACACCTATATGTGGGCTTTTCTAACTGTTACAAAACAGCCATGAAAATACAGAAATGAGTCACCATGAAGAATAAAAAATTTAATATAACTATACAAGACAATGTTTTAATCATTCCTGGACAGTTATCACATGACTTCATAAATGGTTAAGCACAGACTGAAGCGTTATCTAAAGACAAAGTATGTCCAATTTGTGTTAGTTATGAAGAGTGACTGATGAAAGAAAAGGAGAGAGAAGACAGAAAGGGAGAAAGACAAGACAGGAGTGAGAAGAAAGAAAACAAGAAAAAAGAAAGAGAAAAATAAGAGAAAGAAAAACCAAGTCAGGAACATGTTGGAACAAACAAACGAGGAAGAAATGAAGAAATAAAGTAAGATGACTAAATTAAATCTCTGGCCCACAGCTGGCCAGGAAGATAATCTCCAGAACCACTTAGTAACAACTTCATCCTGTTCACTACCTGCATGCTTTCTAATGAAAATTTAATGAAGATAATAGAGGGAACTCCATGGGGAAGTGGAAAAGAATTCTTCCTCAATAAGCCACGTGTGCTGTAAGAAGCAACTAAAATGCTGGGAGCTAGGGCTAGTTACTCCTTCTCCTGTAAAAATGAATAAATTTAAAAAGAAAAACTTTAGCTTTTCTTCTTTAGGTCACCCTGCCTCGGTGGTATATGGATGATCTATGAAAAAAGAAAGGGAAGGCTTTTTGTGTGAGCTGAGATAGGTAATAGCTTTTTTTTTTTGCTTGTAAATAAAAGTTATGCACCTTTAGTCTCAGCCTGCAAAAATGCCTGTTAAAAAAGAGAAATGGAGAGATAAAAAAAACAGAAGAAATGAGATAAAAAAGGAAGAGACAGAAAAGGATAAAATAAAAAAAAAAACAGAAGAAATGAGAGAAAAAAGGAAGAGACAGAAAAAGGATAAAAGAAAAAAAAACAGAAAATAAAAGAGAAAGAAAAGAAAATGGAAAACAGGGAAGAGGAAGAAAAGAAAAAGAAAGCAAGAGGAGAAAAGGAGAGAAGAAGAAAGAAAGAAAATAAGAGGAAAAAAGTAAGTTTACAGTTTACAAATTAGTTACTATACCAGGCCAGCAGACATGTAGAAGGTCTTGGAGGCAGAGTTGACAACATGATCAATAGCTTGCATTGAGAAATTGAATGTCATGAACTCACACACTGGACGCAAACCACCCTACAATTAAACAAAGTAAATTAAGAGGATTTAATACAAATTACGAACAGTAGACCAGCTGCTCTTGATGGCCCATTTAGTGAACAAGTGCTGGTGTTTAACACATTCTGACACTATAAATGATAGTTTATTTCTAGAAATATGGTTTACACATTTATCAGAAAAAGGGAACATTAATGACATAATGAAAGCCCCTGGTTATGCAGAGCATTTTGGAGTCAGCTTACTATGATAAACTAATTTGCACATCTAAATAATATTCAAATAAGGCAAACTTGTAAAAATTTATGGCCTATTTGATTAGTACAAGAGAGATAGTCCTTACATACCATGGCAGCTCCACAGCAATACCAGCAAAACCACTCTCAGTGATTGGAGTGTCTATCACCGCTTGTCACCATACTTCTTCCACAAGCCACGTGATATCTTATAAGCACCATCATACTGAGCTACTTCTTCTCCCATCAGGAACACCTGTTCAACAAAGTACATGTTAATTTTGGGTACTATTGTACAATCATGGAGAATGATTCAAATACAGAGGCAATATGCCAGGCACAATATGCTACACCAAGCGGATATGTGGACTAGCGGTCCACTAACAACACCCTGGTTGATCAGGCAAGCACCAGACAAACCTCTAGGCTGCAAGAAGAGGAAAACTCTTGAAACTCCTCAAAGGCATATCAAAGGTAATATTATTATTACAGTGGGAAACCCTTTGGGTTTTCAAATTAAAATTTTTTCCAGATGTCGATTTGACAACCAAAATCACAACTAAAGCAATTTTTCCCATAAAGAATAATGTAAATAGAATTCATCTGTTCCAGACCTCAAATGACAATATAAATAATAATGTACTAACTCCTAGGTAGTAGGTTGGTAGACAGCAACCGCCCAGGGAGGTACTACCGCCTGCAAGTGAGTGTAAAACAAAAGCCTGTAATTGTTTTACAAGATGGTAGGATTGCTGGTGTCTTTTCTGTCTCATAAACATGCAAGATTTCAGGTACGTCTTGTTACTTCTACTTACACTTAGGTCACACTACACATTCATGTACAAGCATATATATATACACACACCCCTCTTGAGTTTTCTTCTATTTTCTTACTAGTTTTTGTTCTTATTTCCTCTTATCGCAATGGGAAGTGGAACAAAAATTTTCCTCCGAAGCCATGCGGGTCATAAGAGTCGACTAAAATGCCGGAGCAACGAGCTAGTAACCCTTCTCCTGTATACATTACTAAGGTAAAAAGAGAAACTTTGTTTTTCTTTGGGCCACCTCGCCTTGGTTGGAAGCGGTTGATTTGTTGAAAGAAAGAAGAATGTACTAACTACTACATAAAACAATGTATATACAATTATACAGCAAAGGAAACTGTAAAAATGAATACTGAATGAAAATTTAATGAAATTTAACTACCTCTTACCTGTCAGAGGAGAATTAATGGCATACTGGAAGCAGGAGGTGGAGGAGAGGAGGAGGGATGTTACTGCTTGGATGGAGAATTACTTTCTATTAATATGTCAGGCAACTGTCCTTCTGGTGCTGTTTCTTCTTTTCTCTTCACCACTAACACCTTGTTCTGGCTCACTGGTTCTTTGTCTCACTAAAACCTGTCCAGTGAGGTTTGTTTCAGGCTCCGTTTAACACTTTTCTAAATTGAGACATTACATTGTCACTGTGCATGATAGAGAGACGGATGGCCACTGCTTTGTCTGGATGGTATTTTTCAGCAAATTCCTGCACGTCATGCCATTTAGCACAAATTTCCTTGACAAGTGCATTGGGCACATCATCCCTTCCTTCTCTTCCTCTGATGACTCATGATGGCTTATCTTATAGTAAAAAAATTGCACCAAAACTGAAAAAAAAAATATTCACAAGATGCACAACAAAAGCTCAAGAGATGTTTACAGCACCCGAGTTAATGGCTATACTGACTCAGACCCACGCTGTTGACTCACTGTCTAGTATGCATTCTGTGAGCACGTGACCCGAGCCGCTTTGTCCCATTCACATTGTCCATCGACAACCAGAGCACGAACGAAAACCAAGACATTTTTTCTCAAATTGTTCGACAAGTAATGGAATCGACAACCGAGGTTCCACTGTATTATTATTATTATATTTAGGGGAGCAATAAACCCATAGGGGTCATACAGCACATATCAAAGGCATAAGCTTGTCATGACCCGTAAGTCACACACTGTTCTCTTTCAAAGCCATTCCTATAAAACTTATTCTCTAATATCAACCTATCTTAACCCTTTCAAGGTCCGTGACGTAGTTCTACGTCATGAGCTCAGCTCACCAGATAAGCTGTGAGCAGTAAATTTGGGCCTGGATATGAGAGAATACATCTATGTGGTAAGTGTGCACCACAAAAAACAAATCCTGCAGCACACAGTGCATAATGAGAAAAAAAAACTGAAACCGTAATTTTCGATTAAAACAGCGACTTTGCGGTGTTTTTCGTGTACTTTTTATAGTTGTATTTGCGATTTCTTGATCTCATTTGATAGAATGGAAGATATATTACAGATATAAAGATGATTTTGATTGGTTTTAGTATTGGAAATGGCTTTAAACTGAGCTCAAATTAGCAGAAATGTTAAATTTTTGCCAATGTTCAAGAGTAAACAAATGACCTGACACGTCTAATACGCCCAGCTGGTGGGTCTAATATACGTCACAAATGTGGTGATATTATTTGTACAATTATTAAAAATATTGCATAACAGTAAATCTTCCATTTTGGTTTGAATAAAAATTCATTATGTGAATAAAAATTCAAAATGGAATTCATTTGTAAAGACTGAAAACATAACTAATGAACAGAGGAAATGTTAGTTTAGTGCCAGGAATGCCTGCATTGTTTATTCTGCACCCTATTTTGAAATTGGAATATTTTGAACTTCGAGTTAAATTGGCTAAATTACCAATTTCCAATCACTTTATTTTGTAGTTGAAACAGTTGACTGGGCGATTTCTTGTGCTCAATCAATAGAATAGAAGTAATACTAGTGAAATAGCAAAGAATTTGGTTGACTGGAATAATGTAATTGGCCTAAAATGGGAGTTAAAGGTGGCAAAATCACCGATGCGTAAATATCGCTGACTAAACAAAATTCGCGAGAGCATAATTTCGTCAATTATCAATCAAATTTCGTTCTTTTTGTTTTATTACCTTCAGAAAAAGATTCTCTACCATTTCATAAGAAAAAAATAATTTTTTTTTTTTTTTAAATTCTTGGACACTGGCCCACCCCTTCCAAAAATGGCCTTGGACCCTGAAGGGTCATATATAATTATAAGTCTGGCCACATTCTCAAATTGCCCGTGTAAATTTGAAAATTGTATTAGACAATTAATTCATTGTTTTTTACCACACTGGTAATCTCCAACTAAATTGTGGTGACTCCCACCCCCCCAAATCCATTTATTCATTCAATAACTGTCTTGTCAAAAATGCCCAGGCATTAAAATTCAAGTGCCCCTTCAAACTGAAATATCCCTACCTATCTTTCAGTGCAATATCAGGTATAAAAATATCTTTTCTAGTCCTTCAGACTAATATGCCAAATCATATTACTGTTATAAATATAAATGTGCAATATTCCTAATTTTTAAATACCTTTAATGTAACACTTTTCCACAAATAATTTTTTTAGTTCTAGTTTTATTAATCTGTATTCCTAATGTAGTTACCCAATCAACTATCAAAGTATTTTTTTACTACAAATTTTGTATTATCAACCCTATACATACAGTATGATACCAAGTTAAATCTTAACCCTTTGAGGGTCCAAGCCGTAGATCTACGTCTTGTCCACAGGGTACAAGCCATAGTTCTACGCCATGAGTTCAACTCACTCAGATAAGCTGTGATCTGTAAATTTGGGCCTAGATACGAGAGAATGGATCTATGTGGTAAGAGTGCACCATATAAAGCAAATCCTGAAGCACACAGTGCATAATGAGAAAAAAAAACTCTGTTTTTGGATTAAAACAGCAACTTTGGAGTGTATTTTTGTATGGTTTTTACGGTTGTGTTTGCATTTTTTGGTCTCATTTGATGGAATGGAAACCATATTAGAGAAATAGAGATGATCTTGATTGGGTGTAGAATTCAAAATAACTTGAAATTGAGCTCTAAGTAGCGGAAATGTTTGATTTTTGACGATGTTCAAGAGTAAACAAATCACATCATGTGTCCAATACACGTCAACTGGTGGGTCTAATATACGCTTACAAATGCACTGATATTGTTTATAGAATTATTACAATATTGCATAAGAGTAATTCTTCTATTTTTTGTTGTGAATAAAAATTCTTTATGTACAGTGGAACCCGGATTTTGTACTTAATCCATTCCAGAAGGTCGGTCCAAATCCGAAACGTATGAAAACCAGTAATATTTCCCACAAGAAATAATGTAAATACAATTCGTAATCCGTTCCAGACACCCAAAAATATTAACAAAAATACATTTTTAAAGAATAACTATAGCTTTACATACAGAAAACAGTGAGAAATAAATATAAAACACTAATGAAATAGATAAATGAACATTTAAATCACTATTACATACCTGCCTTGCCTTTTGCAAATGATAACTCACAACACTATCTCCTGCTAATGCTCTTCGTTGATCTACACCAACAACAACTTTTCCACATCTTCGATGTTTGTGATCTCTGTTTCGTTACCATATTTACCCCTTTCAAGAACTTTAGTTTCCCTTTATTTCTACTTTCTTTACCAGGATGGAACACATTGTTGATTTTGACTTTCCATACATCCTCCAAGCTCGGCTAAACATACACCACTTTCGTATTTTTCTACAATCTCTTTCTTGAATTCTATTGTGTTTCTCACCTTCTTTACCAAAGTGCTGGCACTAGGAACTTTCTTTGGCCCATGGTGGCTTATTTCACAGTTGCACTCAAGAGTTAGCACAAAAACAATGGATTACTATTAAGAAATGTTTCGGATGAACTGGGAAGTACTGCTCACTGACCAGTGACAGAGCCAGACTGAGACACGATATAAGTGGTGGCGTCCCGGGCAGGCAGATAGTCTGATACGTATGATTTCCAGGAGGTACGAAATCCGGACCAATTCGCCCAAAAAGTGGTCTAAATGCAAAACGATCGATATTCAGTGGCTGAAATCCAGAGTTCTGCTGTAAATCAAAAATCAAAATGGAATTCATCCATAAAGCCTGGAAACGTAACTAATGCAAACAGAAGAAATGCTATTTTTGTGCCAGAGGAATGCCTGCATTGTTTATTCTGGACCCTGTTTTGAAATGAATATTTTGAACTTTGTAGAAATTGGCCAAATTACCAATTTCTGATCACTTATTGGGTAGTTGAAATAGTTGATTGAGTAGTTTCTTGTGCTCAATTGATAAAATAGAAGTAATACTAGCGAAATAGCTAAGAATTTGATCGACTGGAATAATGTAATTGGCCTAAAATAGGAGTCAAAGTGGGCAAAAATTGCCGATGCATAAATACAGTGGTACCTCTGTTAACGATGGTCCCCAAACTTGCCCTTTTATGTAAGTTTATTTTTTTAAATGCTTTTGTAAGTGTATTTTTGGGGGGTCTAAAAGGACTAGTCTATTTTACATTATTCCTTAAGGGGATAAATTCATTTGGTAATGGCACTTGAACAGCATTCTGGAACGAAAAAATATCGTTAACCAAGGTACCACTGTATCACTGACACAGTAAAATTCGCGAGTGTAATTTCGTCAGTTTTCCACCAAATTTCGTACTTTTTGTTTTATTACCTTCAGAAATATTCTCTATCATTTCATAAGAAAAAATATAAAAAAAATTTTTTTGAAAATTCTTGGACCCTGTGGACGAGGCATAGATCTACGGCTTGGACCCTCAAAAGGTTGAGTAGTTCTGTTCCATACAGTATACAATTATTATCTTTATTATTAGTACTGTCAATACTATTGTCATCAAAGTTTTGCCTGAAATAATGTACATAAATAATGTGTAATTTAATGTAAAGTATGTACGTATCGCCTTTTGTAACAAAAGATATGTTTTAACACTGCTCCTAACCACAATTAAATAGGGATCATAAAAAAATATACATTACAAATATAAATGACAAACATATAACAGAACAATACATTGCTTCAATCATTCAGTGAATAGACAAATAAAAAATTACTGTAGTATACTCCCTTACTGTTTCATCCCGCTCCATTTCCTCATCAAGGGCGCTGTTGAGGGCATCTCGGACGGTTAACTGATTGGCTGTTGCAGCCCTACTTGTTGAGAAACTTTGACTCAGTACTCCAGACAACCTCTGCAATAAAAAAAATTTCAGTAACCCTTCAATATATAAAAACTAAAAGGGAGGAGTAGGTGGCTGGTAATGGCAAGTGTGGTGGATAAGGGGCACGATTTGCCATGATAGTAATAATAATGAAAAAAACGTATCCAGTGGACTTTGTCCATTGTTTCTGAATTGACTGACCCAGCAGATTTTGTTCCTTTATACAGAGGTCTAGTATACTGATGGCTTATTATACAAAAATTCTCTACAACCACAGATACAGAAAAAAGTATTTTTTATTTAAAACAGATTCCACAAACCAATATAAAGAAAGCATTAAACAATTCTATAATTATTCTCAATTCATGATAAATAAGCAACTGTATATTTGTGTTACATATATTGTATAGAATTTACATTGCTGTATCTTATATACAGTGGACCCTCGGTTAACGAATACCCCGGAAATCGTGCAATTATGTAAGTATAATTTTGTAAGTTCTTGTGGAAGTGTATTTTTGGGGGTCTGAAATACACTAACCTACGTGAAATTTTTCCTTAAGGGAGTAAATTCGTTCGGTAATGGCACTTGAGCAGACTTCAGGAGTGAAGTTTTTACGAAACTCGGGGGTCCACTGTACATACAATCAATACAGGTCAAAGATGATATCAACTACCAACAAGTAAGTAAATAAGATGAAAACTTGACCAGTACGTACTAGGACACCGAATATGGAAATGTTTCACTCACTGAAAGCTTTGGCAGTCCAATAAACTGGATTGACAAAACTCCCAGCAAGTGAAATATCTCCATAATAAATGTCCTAGTGCTGCACTTGTCTTATTTATGTAAAAAAGACAGCACTGAATAGGCACAGAACAGTAAGAATGAACACTGAGCTGTAGGTAACTCAATGAAGCCCATATGTTTCCCATAGTATACACAAACAGTACAGTACCCCATTCACATAAATCTGTGCCCAAGTTCTAAATGTTAGGCTAAACATACATGTACAGTGGACCCCCGGAGTTCGTCCTGCTCGAAACTCGCCCTTTTATGTAAGTGTATTTTTTAAATGCTTTTATAAGTGTATTTTTGGGGGTCTAAAAGGACTAGTCTACTTTACATTATTCCTTATGGGAATAAATTCGTTTGGCAATGGCACTTGAACAGCATTCTGGAACGAAAAAATCACGAAAACCGGGGGTCCACTGTACTAAATGACAAGACAGTAAGTAAATGACTTTGAAGCAAAGAACTATGAAATGTCTTGCAGTACCACATGGAGGAAAACTTTGGAATACATCTTGTATATATAATTATAACAACATTTAATATAAATGGGAGTTGACACAGTTACTTTTTGATAATGATACTACTGTGCTTTTGGGGGATTCTAAAGAAAAGTTGCAAAGGTTAGTGGACGAGTTTGGGAGGTTGTATAAAGGTAGAAAGTTGAAAGTGAATATAGATAAGAGTAAGGTAATGAGAGTACCAAATGATTTAGACAGAAAAATTGGATATCACATTGGAGGGAGGTAGTATGGAAGAAGTGAATGTTTTCAGATATTTGGGAGTAGACTTGTCAGCGGATGGGTTTATGAAGGATGAGGTAAACAATAGAATTGATGAAGGAAAAAAGGTGAGTGGTGTGTTGAGGTATCTGTGGAGACAAAGAACGCTATCCATGCAGGCAAAGAAGGGAATGTACGAGAGTATAGTGATACCAACACTCTTATATGGGTGTGAAGCATGAGTTGTAAATGCTGCAGCGAGGAGGTGGCTGGAGGCAGTGGAGATGTCTTGTCTAAGGGCAATGTGTGGTGTAAATATTATGCAGAGAATTCGTAGTGTGGAAATTAGGAAGAGGAGTGGAGTTACTAAAAGTATTAATCACAGGGCTGAAGAGGTGCTGTTGAGGTGGTTTGGTCATTTAGAGAGAATGGAACAAAGTAGAATGACTTGGAAAGCATATAAATCTGTTGTGGAAGGAAGGCAGGGTAGGGGTCGTCCCCGAAAAGGTTGGAGGGAGGGGGGTAAAGGTTTTGTGGGCGAGGGGCTTGGACTTCCAGCAAGCGTGCATGAGCCTGTTAGATAGAAGTAAATGGAGACGAATGATTTTTGGGACCTGACAAGCTGTTGGAGTGTGATCATGGTAATATTTTGTGAAGGGATTCAGGGAAACCAGTTAGCTGGACTTGAGTCCTGGAGGGGTTTGGGATATTGGCAGTTTGGAGGGATATCTAAACTGTCGTATCTGAGCGCCTCTGCAAAGACAGTGATTATGTATGAGTGATGGTGAAAGTGTTGAAAGATGATGAAAGTTTTTTCTTTCTTTTTGGGTCACCCTGCCTCGGTGGGAAATGGACATGTTTAAAAAAAATTTATATATATTAAGTAACCAATTTACTTATCTAAAAACTGGTTTACTGACAAATTTCCTCTTTTATAATGTTTTAAATTTTCTTATCTTTATTTAAACCTTATCCTCTTACCCTGTACACATTTCATTACGTATTTCTTAGGTTGGATAACCAAATGCTATTGAGCTGCCAGCTATGCAAAGAGCACATGCAAACAACTATTGAGCCAGCAGCTATGCAAGCAACTACGGTGGACCCCTGAGTATCGGCCGTAATCCGTTCCAGGAGCTAGGCCTTAACTCAAACTGGCCAAAAGTCGAACCATTATTTTGCATAAGAAATAATGTAAATACAATTAATCGGTTTCAGACACCCAAAATATTCACAAAAAATTCATTTTTTAACCCTTTCGGGGTTTTGGTCATACTAGTACGTCTTACGCACTGGGGTTATTGACGTACTAGTACGCCTAAATTCTAGCGCCCTCAAATCAAGCAGAAACAGGCTGTTAGGCCTAGATGTGATAGAATGGGTCTGTGCCGTCAGTGTGCGCAGTATAAAAAAAATTCCTGCACCACACAGTGCATAATGAGGAAAAAAAACTGAGTGTTTTTGGTTTAAAACAGCGACTTTGCAGTCTATTTTCGTATGGTATTTATGCTTGTATTCTCGTTTTCTTAGTCTCATTTTATAGAATAGATGATATATTACAGAAATAGAGATAATTTTGACTGGTTTCACGATGACAAGTACATACCTTGAAACTGAGCGCAAAGTAGCGAAAATGTTCGATTTTGGCCGATGTTCAGGAGTAAACAAATCACACCATGCATCCAATACACATCAACTGGAGTCTAATATTCTTGCACAAGTGTGCTGATATTATTTATACCATTTTTACAGTGATGCAGTTGTATACATAACAGTAAATCTTCTATTTTTTGAGAGAATAAAAATTCAAAATGGAAAGCAAAAGTAATGTAAGAGGGGCCTGGAGATGTGACTAATGAACAGAGAAGATGTTATTTTAGTGCCAGGAATGTCTGCCTTTTTTATTATGGACCCTATTTTGAAATTGGCATCGTTTGAAATTTGTGTGAAATTGGCCAAATTGCCATTTTCTGACTACTATTTTGGGTAGTTAAAATTGGTAAATAGGCGGTTTCTTGTACTCAATCGATAGAAGAAATGGAGTTCTAGCGAAATAGCTATAATTTTAGTAGACTAAAACATTGGAATGTGCCGAAAATAGGGCTCAAAGTGGGCGAAATCGCCGATGCGTAAGTGTCATGGCTACCGCTAACTTCGCGAAAGCATAATTCCGTTAGTTTTCGATCAAATTTCATAATTTTGTGGCGTTATGATCGGAAAAAGATTCTCTATCATTCCATAAGAAAAAATAATTTTTTTTTTAAATTCGTGGACCTTGAGAACGAGTTTCAGAGACCCCTTGGACCCCCAAAGGGTTAAAGAATAACTATAGTTTTACAAACACAAAACACATAATAACAACATATTAAATTTATAAATTTACATTTAAAATAACATTTACTTACTTTTATTTAAAAGACTTGCTGGAACCTGGAACATAGGAAGGAGGAGTGAGGGAGGGCTTAGTGTTTGGAAGGGGAATCTCCCTCCATTAGGACTTCAGGTATCAAAGCCCTATCTGGGGTTACTTCCCTTCTTGGTCTTTTAACCCTTTGACTGTTTCAGTCGTATATATACGTCTTACGAGCCACTGTTTCGGACGTATCTATACGCCTAAATTCTAGCGGCTCAAATGAAGCGGAGAAAGCTGGTAGGCCTACATGTGAGAGAATGGGTCTGCGTGGGTGTGTGCAGTATGAAAAAAATCGGGACTCAGTGGTGCATTGTGGGAGCGCCATGTTTGTAGTCATTTTCACCATCCCTCGCGGTAAGAAGTACCTCACTCCCGGCGATGGAGGCCTTCTCTTCCAAGTGATAATTCAAACAGTGATGGAAGTGCCAGTGAATGTGAATTCCATAGTTTTCAGGAGGTATTACGAAAGCAGTGCCCAGGATAACATAATTAGTGATGAAAACCCAGATGACCTACAGCCTTCCACATCTGGTGCTGGGCCATCTCATTCACGTTCACCTGTACCAGGACGAAAGAGGAAACTATTTCACCGTGTACATGACTCTGATGTGAGCAGTGTAAGTGATGATGACAGTGATTTCAAAGTTACTGAAAGCAGTTCTAGTGGTGACAGTGAGGAGAGTATTCTCAGTGAAGCGGCAGTATGTACGACGCAACATGCTTCTGGTAGTGTGCCATATGCTATTCCAAGGAAAAGGAGTAAATCTCGGAGTACATCTCTTGGCCCTACACCACGAATTGATAGTGAAGATGATGATTGTGACAATGGGGATGCATAATGTGCGTGGGTAGCAGGTGGTAGTAGTGGTGGTGTTGGTGGTGGCACGAGTCATGTGGCACCAGGAGCGGCCACGCTGCTAACTCAGCACACAAACAACTACTCAACCACCCCCACACTCCCACAACCTGCACAACCACAACCTGCACAACCACAACCACCTGTCAATATCCAGTACTACTCACCAGCAGACCGCATCTGGGATTGGCAGCAAGGTGACAATTTTGTTCCCAATCCCCATGACTTTGATGAAGCACAAAGTGGAATACGGCCATCGTGTACACTTGGGAACAATGCTACTGAACTAGAATGCTTTCAGTTATTCTTCAATGAACCCCTGATGGACATTATTGTCAGGGAAAGCAACACATACGTACTATGAGTACACCATGGCAAACACAATACTTTCACCAAGGTCACGGCTACACCAGTGGAAGGACACAACTGTGGCAGAGATGTACTTGTTCTTTGCCACAATAATGCTTATGCCACATGTTTATAAGCACACTGTCAACACATACTGGTCGACAGAACGCCTGATTTCAACCCCAGGATTTAGTGATATTATACCAGTGAATCGTTTTTGATACTGTTGCGTATGTTCACTTTTCTGATAAAATCAGGCCTGACAGAAACGACAGGTTATATAAGATCAGGAATGTGTTCAAGTACATGAAACAAAAGTGCTGTATGTATTTTTATCCCTTCAGGAAGCTTGTTATTGATGAGTCTTTGATTTTGTGCAAAGGCAGACTATCGTTCAAGCAGTATATACCAAGCAAGAGGAAACGCTTTGGTATAAAGTTATTTGTACTGTGTGATTGCAAAAGTGGTCTGGTTTTGGATATAATTGTGTACACTGCAGTAATACATTGCAAGATACCAGGAAGTTATTTGGTATCTCTGGTGATGTGGTTAGAACAATGATGGAACCATATCTTGGTAAGGGGCATATATTATATACTGATAACTGGTACACAAGCCCTTTACTCAGTGAACATGACAGACGTGTGTGGCACAGTGCGTGTAAATCGTAAACATATGCCTAGGTTCGACGCTGGCACTCGTAGAGGTGAAGTGCAGGTGTTTGCTGCCAATGACATCATGGCATTTCGGTGGCAAGACAAACGTGATGTCACATTGTGACATCAGTTCACAGACATGAAATGGTAGACACTGGCAAGCAGAATAGAGAGACCAATGAACCCATTCTAAAGCCTGCAGCTGTGATGGACTACAACCTCAATATGCGCTTAGTGGACAAATGTGACATGCAGATTGGATTTGCTGATTGTGTCCGCAAGAGTTATAAGTGGTACATAAAACTCTTTTTCCATCTACTTGACATTTCCATGCTGAATGCTTATAACATTTACAAGTTGAAGACCAACAACAAGCCCAAATATGGTGAATTTTGTTTGTCAGTCATCAGACAAATAATATTCAAGTACCAAGAACAACACCTGCAATAGACCAGCGCCATAAATTATCAACACATGCCCTCGTATGAGGCCTGGTGATCACTATCCCATACTACTGCCTCCTACTACTCTCAAGAAAAATGCTCAGAAGAGGTGTTTTGTCTGTAAACATTCCACAAACGCCCACCAAATGCAGACACACTGTTTTATGTGTGAGGAGTGAAGTACCACTGTGCATATACCCATGTTTCAAAGAGTTCCACAAGCTGCAGGAGTTCTAGGAAAGTGTTCAGTGAGTGTACATATGTATATATATTATAGAACAATAGTAATGAACATTTTTTTTTTTGTTTGTTTGTGTAAACAAGTTTTGTAAACAATATAAAGATACTAATGTTTATATTAGTATAGTGTTGCATACAAGTGTATATATAAACATTGCACCTTCCCTTTGGTCTAACAGACCACATAAGTTACGAAAAAGAAAATAGTGAAAAAACAAGGAATCTTCGAATGGAAGTAAACAAATGTTTACCGAGTGAGCGGCAGTCGCCGCTGTTGCCGTACGCAGATAATTTTCTGCCAACTTTACACCTCCATATAGCGGTAAGTATTGATGGCAAAAATCTGTTTTTAGGATAAAGACAATCAGGAAAATAATCTTAACATTTTGATAAGAAATTTTTTTTTTTTTCCGAATATTTTACGACAACAGAATGGCACTCAGGATTGAGGGTTGCGACAGTCAAAGGGTTAATGCCACTAGGACCAGCTTGAGTCACTGGACCCCTGTCTCACAAAATAACTGTCCACAGTCCTCTGTTTCTGGCACCTCTTTAACATGTTCCTGAAGTGCAATATGGCTCTTTCACTGAACTTGTTGCAGAGATGGCTTATTTCAGCTTGCTCAGGGTGGTATTTTTCAACAAATGCCTGCACCTTATTCCACATTCAACAAATTTCCTTAATCTCTGAAGAAGGCACCTCCAGTCTATCTTCCTCCTGTGAATCAATTTCCTCTACTGTGGTCTGATACTGTTCAAGATGAAGCTCTTGCAGCTCTTCAGTGGTTAGCTCTACCCTGTGGTCCTCCACCAACTCTTCCACATCCTCGCCACTCACCTCCAATCCCAGGGACTTGACCAATGCCACAATAACTTCCTTACTTTCTTTACCACAGGTGCCACTAGGAAGCTTTTTTGGACCCATGGTGACTTATTTCACAGTAAATCAATAAACACAATAAAATTATTGTGAAATGTTTGAATGAGCACGTTGGGTAATGTTCACTCAATGGTAAACAAAACTAGACTGGCTCATGACGCCTGCGCGGAGGCACGCAAGCACGGGAGGCAGATAGGTCTGGTACGTGGACTGAAACTCGGGAAACGGCCGATAGTCGGGAAAATTGGGCCGACGAACTCGAGTCGGCCGATACTCAGACTGGCCGATAGTCGGGGTCCACTGTATTGAGCCGGCAGCTGTGCAAGCAACTATACTGAGCCGGCAGCTGTCAAGCAACTATACTGAGCCGGCAGCTGTGCAAGCAACTATACTGAGCCGCAGCTGTGCAAGCAACTATACTGAGCCGGCAGCTGTGCAAGCAACTATACTGAGCCGGCAGCTGTGCAAGCAACTATACTGAGCCGGCAGCTGTCAAGCAACGCTACTTGAGCCGGCAGCAGTAACAACTATACTGAGCCGGCAGCTGTGCAAGCAACTATACTGAGCGGCAGCTGTGCAAGCAACTATACTGAGCCGGCAGCTGTAGCAAGCACCATACTGAGCCGGCAGCTGTCGACAACTATACTGAGCGGCAGCTGTGCAAACAACTATACTGAGCCCGGGAGCTGTGCAAGCAACTATACTGAGCCGGCAGCTGTGCGCAACTATACTGAGCCGGCAGCTGTGCAGCAACTATACTGAGCCCGGGAGCTGCAAGCAACTATACTGGGGGTTGCTTGAATGATAATATGGAATTGAGATTATCTTAAGGAAAATAACATTGAGCATTTTTGACATTAACTTATAATATGAGTAGGGGTAACATAATAGTAACATATTATTAAAAATTGAGATTATCGTATAGGAAAGTAACAATGAGCATTTTCAAAGTAGTTTATAGCATGATCATTTAGGTTTGGGTGAGTAGGTGGTTTTGAGTTGAGTCTTAAATTGATTTTCAGACAAGATTATCTTAATATTTACTGGTAATGAATTCCAGATTCTGGGGCCCTTTATGTGCATAGAATTTTACATAGGTTGATATGAACACGGGTATATCAAAAAGTGATCTGTGTCGGTGTTGTGGTCATGGGTCCTATTAAAGTTGGTGAGGAGAGTTTTGAGCAGAGGGTTTATATTAGAGTGTAAAGTTTTATATATGTAGTAGGCACAAGAGTAAGTATGAATGTTCTTTACGGTGAGTAGTTTGAGACTTTTGAATATTGGTGGAGTATGCTGTCTAGAGTGGGAATTTGTTATCATTCTGACTGCGGCCTTTGTTGTGTTATGAGTGGTCTAAGGTGATTTAACGTTGTTGATCCCCATGCACAGATTCCATAGGTGAGATACGGTAGATAAGTGAATGATATAGTGCAAGGAGAGCTGATTGAGGTACATAATAAGCGTATCTTTGATAATATGCCTACTGTCTTGAGATTTTCTTGGAAATTTGTTGTATATGTGTTTGGAATTTAAGGCTACTGTCAAGGTGGATTCCTAGGAATTTTCCCTCTGTGAGTCTTGTGATGGGTGTACCATTGAGTGTTATGTTAAGTGGAACATTTGTGGCTTTGCTTCCAAACTGTATGAAGTAGGTCTTGTCAGTATTGAGAGTAAGCTTGTTAGTCGTCATCCATGTTGATATTTTCTGTAATTCGGCATTAACAGTGTTGGCCAGTATAACTGGATTTGGGTGAGAGAAGACATATGTTGTGTCATCTGCAAATAAAATGGGTTTGAGTAGTTGTGATGCATTCGGTAGGTCATTTATGTAAATGAGGAATAGGAGTGGCCGCAGGACACTTCCTTGAGGGACTCCGACTGTAATTGGTTGTGTGGAAGAGTTCGCTCCATTTGTGTACACGTATTGGCTTCTGTTGGTGAGGTATGATTTTAGGTAGTTGAGTGGGTGCCCCCTTATACCATAGTGTGCTAATTTTGTGAGCAGTAAATCATGGTCGACTGTATCAAAAGCTGTATTACAATAATGCAGTAGTCTGCATAACAGTAAATCTTCTATTTTTTGTGTGAATAAAAATTTCAAATTTTTTATATTGTAATAATAATAATAATAATAATAATAATAATAATAATAATAATAATAATAATAATAGTGCAGTGGACCCCTGGTTAACCCTTAAACTGTCCACACGTAGATATACATTCACTCGCAAAAGTGACCGAACGTATATCTACGTTTTATTTTACATTCGTTCAAATTTAGCGCGATAGGCCTGAGTCGCCTAGACATGAGAGAATGGGTCTGTGCCCTCAGTGTGCGCAGTATGAAAAAAATCGGGGACACCAGGGTACCGCATGGTAGCCCCAGTTAGTTTCAGCTCCATCTTGGGTCAACATCATGGCACACCCCCGTGATTCACTCACGCCTCGTCGTATTAACACTCTACTATTCTCGGAAAGTGATAGAGAACGCGAGCTTAGTGGATTTGACAGTGATATAGCCACTAATAATCAAGGAATTAGTGAAACTATTGATGACAACCCAGATGTCCCTCAGCCCATCACCTCTGGGGTGGCCAGTGTGGACAGTGTGGCCATACCAGACCCTCAGCCCAGCACATCTGGTGTGGCCAGTGTGGCCACAGACCCTCAGCCCAGCACCTCTGGGGTTGCTAGTGTTACTACCCAAAGGCAGCTCCGCAAGAGGAAATTATCATTTTCCATGTGTTATTATAGTGACGATAGTGAAGGTGATATAAGTGACGATGATGAAATCGATTTTATGCTTATAGACGATTCGTCGAGTGACAGTGATTATCATTATTCCCCAGTGAAACGTACTTATGGGCGTCATTACCTACGTTTAGGCAGTGTGCCATATGCAGTCAGAGGCAAGGGTCGTGGCAGTTCACGATCGAAAACCCCAGCCACTGATAGTGAAAGTGATAATGAAGGAGAGTATGCTGGGATGGAGGAAGAGGTGGTGGGTGGCATGGTGCCTGGACCTCGTGGCGCGGTGTGTGGACAGACAAAGGACCACGAGGCACCCTCTCAATCATGTGCTGGCCCCACTTCCGTCCCTCCTGCTCCCCCACGTCCCATGCCACAGGTCCACCCTGCACCATCTGATCGTGAATGGAAGTGGACTGAACATACAGTGGACCCTCGGTTAACGAATACCCCGGAAATCGTGCAATTATGTAAGTATAATTTTGTAAGTTCTTGTGGAAGTGTATTTTTGGGGGTCTGAAATAGACTAACCTACGTGAAATTTTTCCTTAAGGGAGTAAATTCGTTCGGTAATGGCACTTGAGCAGACTTCAGGAGTGAAGTTTTTACGAAACTCGGGGGTCCACTGTACACCATTCGTGCCACATCCTTTCAATTTTGATGGCAGTGGAAGTGGCATCATGCCACACTGTCCCATCACAAATGAGTCTACAGAGTTAGACTATTTTCAACTATACTTTGATGAGCCAATAATGAACCTGATTGTTACTCAGACCAAACTGTACTACCAGTATACAATGGACGATGCAGATTTTTCAGAATCGTCATGGCTGCGCAGGTGGAAAGATACAACTGTGGCTGAAATGTATTTATTCCTTGGCACTGTCATGCTTATGCCACACACATATAAGAACAATATAGCAAACTACTGGTCCACAGACCACTTCATTAGCACTCCAGTCTTCCGTGACCTCCTTCCCTACAACAGATTCCTTCTGTTGCTGAGAATGTTGCACTTCTCAGATAGGAATACACCAAACCGAAATGACCTCCTCTACAAAATCTGGGAATTGTTTATGTATCTCAAGCAAAAATTCAGTGCCTACTTTTATCCATTCAAGAACATTGTTGTTGACGAGTCCTTGATTCAAGGGACGACTGTCATTCAAACAATATATACCAAGCAAACGTAATCATTTTGGTATAAAACTGTTTGTTATGTGTGACTGTGAGACTGGTCTTGTGTTAGATGTCATTATCTACACAGGTAAAAATACACTTGATGATACCAGGCGCATGTTGGGCATTTCTGGTGATGTTCGCAAGATGATGCAGCCATACCTTGGCAAGGGCCATACATTGTTCACAGACAACTGGTACACAAGCCCTATGCTCGCTGATTTCCTACGTGTGAACAATACTGATATACAGTGGTACCCCGGTTTACGATGGTCCCCAAACTCACCCTTTTATGTAAGTTTATTTTTTTAAATGCTTTTGTAAGTGTAATTTTGGGGGTCTAAAAGGACTAGTCTATTTTACAACTTTTCTTAAGGAGATAAATTCGTTTGGTAATGGCACTTGAACAGCATTCTGGAATGAAAAAATATCGTAAACCGGGGTACCACTGTATGTGGAACAGTGAGAAGAAATAGAAAACACATGCCAAAGTTCACTGGAGGAAGTGTAGTGCAGGCGTTTCATGCCAATGACATCATGGCACTGTCATGGCATGACAAAAGGGACGTGACATTGCTGTCAACCATCCACAGAAACGAGATGGTACAAACAGACAGAATGAGCAAGCTCAACAATCAACCTGTTGAAAAGCCAGCTGTTGTCATCGACTATACAAACAATATGCGACTAGTCGATAAGTGTGACATGAAGATAGGCTTTGTTGACTGTGTGCGTAGGAGTCGCAAGTGGTATATAAAAGTGTTTTTCCACCTTGTGGACATTGCAATGCTCAATGCCTTCAACATGTATGAAATAAAGACCGGGAAGCGACAACGATATGCAGAATTCACCCTAAATGTCATCAAGCAGATAGGGAGAAAGTATGGTACCACACCTATACCTGCCACTCCACAGCGACCTGTCACCCCACAACAGCGACCTGTCACTCCACAACAGCGACCTGTCACTCCACAACCAGAGGGGGAAGTGCCCAACCGAATAATCCCTAACTGTCACTGCCTGATACCATTACCATCTACTCCAAAGAAGAAGTACAGTGGTACCTCGACTTACGATGGTCCCCAAACTCACCCTTTTATGTAAGTTTATTTTTTTAAATGCTTTTGTAAGTGTAATTTTGGGGGTCTAAAAGGACTAGTCTATTTTACAACATTTCTTAAGGAGATAAATTTGTTTGGTAATGACACTTGAACAGCATTCTGGAATGAAAAAATATCGTAAGTCGAGGTACCACTGTACTCTCAGAAAAAGTGTGTTGTGTGTGCTTACAGTACACAGCGACCCCAAGTGCGAAAAGACACACGATTCATGTGTCAGCAATGTGGAGTGGCACTCTGTATGAATCCATGCTTCTTCGAGTATCATACAGTTGTGGACTTCTAGAAACATAAATAGGACCTGTAAATACCTTGTATATATATGTAAACAATAGTAAGTGATTGAACCAGGTGTACAAATTTATTTATCAGTGTGAACATGTGTGTTTGTGACAGTATGATTACTAATTCAGTAACAAACATTTGTGTCTAAACAAGAATTGGCAATGAAATGAATAGATCTGCATCAAAACATTATTATCATAGCATGAAAACAACAGAAAATGGAAAAAAAATGGAAAAAAACGATAAATGTTTCTTGTTTCTGCAAGCGGCAGTGCTCCATGTTGCCGACACCACATCATTTAGCACCAACTTTGCGGGCTTATATCTCGGTAAGTACTGGCCCTAAAATGTTTTTTTTAGCCTATCCTATTTATAAAAATGTGCTCTTCATTTTTAGAAAAAAAAAAAATTTTTTTTTAAAATATTCGGTCACTTTTGCGAGTGAACGTATATCTACATGTGGACAGTTTAAGGGTTAACGGCCATAATTCGTTCCAGAATGCTGTTCGAGTGCCGTTACCAAACGAATTTATTCCCATAAGGAATAAATGTAAATTAGATTAGTCCTTTTAGACCCCCAAAAATACACTTACATAATGGGTCGAGTTTTGAGTAGTACGTAAACCGGGGGTCCACTGTATATAATAATAATAATAATTATATATGTGTGATAATAATACAGTGGTACCTTGGTTAACGATGGTCCCCAAACTCGCCCTTTTATGTAAGTTTATTTTTTTTAAATGCTTTTATAAGTGTATTTTTGGGGGTCTAAAAGGACTAGTCTATTTTACATTATTCCTTATGGGGATAAATTTGTTTGGTAATGGCACTTGAACAGCATTCTGGAACAAAAAAATATCGTTAACCGAGGTACCACTGTACATGTATAATAATAATGTACTACAGTAGAACGTCATTTAGCACAAGATTATGTTGCACGTTACCGGTATTGCACGATTTAAGATTTGCGACACATTATCATCTTACACGACGTAAGGTTGATATTACACGGTTCGGCAGGAGGGGAAAAGTTTTGAGCGCATGGTTATTTACTGCCTAAGAATCCTCATGCTTTGAGGAAAAGGGAATTTGTTTTTCCTTCTTGCAAACTAAGTTTATTCAGATACACGGGGCCAGGAGCTGAGTCTCGACCCCTGCAACCACAATTAGGTGAGTACAGTTACATACATTATCATACATAGCAGAATATGTGTAGAGAACCTAGGATAACCCAAGTCAGTCAATGGAAATACTGTCACTCTGACTTTTTTGGGTTATCCTAGGTTCTCTACACATATGCTGCTATGTATGATAATCTTCGTAACTGTATCTGTGTATACCTGAATAAACTTAGTTTGTGGGAAGGAAAAACAAATAACCATTCTCACAAGCAGTCTTGGTACTACTACTGTTGTGGTTCAGCAGACACTACCCGCCTTACCCAGCCACCCCGGACCCCAGCATTCGTACGTATTTCATACGCGTCAATTAGACCTGGCTACAAGCCAGCCAGCTGTGTGTGTGAAGAATAAGAGTGAATTGTGTTTTGATCTTGAATTAACGAAGAAAACACAGATATTAGACAAGACATAACCTGTGGCCGTAATGAAGTGTTGTGTGTGTATTGTTCCAGTCACGGTATTGTGCTTTTTTGTTATTTATTAATGAAGTGTTACTTTGTACACATAAAAAGATGTAAACATACGTTTGTGACTGACTGACTGACTGACTGACTGACTGACTGACTGACTGTGACTGACTGACTGGCTGACTGACTGACTTGACTGACTGACTGTGACTGACTGACTGACTGATGACTTGACTGACTGAATGACTTGACTGACTGACTGACTGACTGACTGACTGAATGACTTGACTGACTGACTGAATGACTTTACTGACTGAATGACTGACTGACTGAATACGACTGACTGAATGACTTGACTGACTTACTGAATGACTTGACTGACTTACTGAATGACTTGACTGACTTACTGAATGACTTGACTGACTTACTGAATGACTTGACTGACTTACTGAATGACTTGACTGACTTACTGAATGACTTGACTGACT
>WNWK01000265.1:580000-595000 GCA_009830355.1 Cherax destructor | reverse complement strand
GAGAGAGAGAGAGAGAGAGAGGAGAGAGAGAGAGAGAGAGTGATTGAGAGAGAGAAGCAGACATTAAGAATGTATAATGCAGTAGCCTGTTGTATATTTAGACAGGCAAGGCTCACCCTGTCTTCAAAGCTCTTTTTCCAGCTCATCATGTCCTCAAAGTTCTTGTCACAGTCTCTGTGGGTCACAAGCGAATGAGCTGGGATCAATCCAGGGGGCTGGTGGTGACGCATGGCCATGGTACCTGGTACCTGAGACCCCAGCTCACCTGACAGGTACACAGGTATCTAGATGACATATTTGTCAACTTAGTGACTGGTACCACTACCAAACTGTGGGTTAACCCACACCCACACTGTGGTTTAATCCACCCCCACACTGTGGGTGTGGGCGTGGACATTGGATCACTTTTGTTTGAAGAGTTTGGTCAGAGGTCAAGTGCGTGTGTGTGTGTGTGTGTGTTTGCCTATTCCTTTTTCCGGGGGTCGAATCACACTGCCTGGCTCTACCTCTTCACTTGTCGCTACTAGGTCCTCTCTCTCCCTGCTCCATGAGCTTTATCATACTTCTTCTTAAAGCTATGTATGGATCCTGCCTCCACTACATCACTCTCCAGATTGTTCCACTTCCTGACCACTCTGTGACTGAAGAAATACTTCCTAACATCCCTGTGACTCATCTGAGTCTTCAACTTCCAGTTGTGTATCCTTGTTGCTGTGTCCCCTTGTTGCTGTGTCCCATCTCTGGAACATTCTGTCTCTGTCCACCTTGTCAATTCCTCTCAGTATTTTATATGTCGTTATCATGTCCCCCCTATCCCTCCTGTCCTCCAGTGTCGTCAGGTTGATTTCCCTTAACCTCTCCTCTTAGGACATACCCCTTAGCTCCGGGACTAGTCTTGTTGCAAACCTTTGCTTGACCAGGTGGGGGTTCCAAACTGGTGCTGCATACTCCAGTATGGACCTGACGTACACGGTGTACAGTGTCTTGAATGACTCCTTACTCAGGTGTTGGAACGCTATTCTCAAGTTTGCTAAGCGCCCGTATGCTGCAGCAGTTATTTGGTTGATGTGCGCCTCAGGAGATGGTATTACACTCACCCCAAGAACTTTCTCTTTGAATGGAGTTTGTAGCCTTTGGCCCCCTAGCCTGTACTCCATCTCCGGTCTTGTTTGACCTTCCTCCATCTTCATGACTTTGCACTCGGCGGGGATAAACTCCAGGAGCCAGTTGTTAGACCAGACTTGCAGCCTGTCCAGATCCATTTTTATTCCTACATGATCCTCATACGTTTGAATTCTCAGCATTAACTTCACATCATCTGCAAACAGGGACACTTCTGAGTCTATTCCTTCCGTTATGTCATTCACTTACACCAGAAACAGCACTGGTCCTAGGAATGACCCCTGTGGAACCCCGCTCGTCACAGGCGCCCACTCTGACACCTTGTCAGGTATTCTCTGATCCATTGCTAACCTTTCCTGCTATTCCTGTCTACTCTTCTAGCTTTTACAGTAATCTCTTGTGTTGAACCGTGTCGAAAGTCTTCTTACAGTCCAAGAAAATGCAGTCTACCCACCCCTATCTCTCTTGTCTTACTGCTGTCACCCTGTCATAAATCTCCCGTAGGTTTGTGACACAGGATTTCCCGTCCCTAAACCGTGCTGGCTGTCGTGTATAAGCTCATTCCTTTCTAGGTGCTCCACCAGTCTCCTGATAATCTTCTCCATGACTTTACATACTATACATGTCAGTGACACTGATCTGTAGTTTAATGCTGTCTGTCTGTCTCCTTTCTTAAGAACTGTGACTACATTTGCTGTCTCCCACACCTCAGGTAGTCGCCCTGTTATGATAGATGTGTTAAAGATTGTTGTTAGTGGCACACACAGTGCCTCTGCTCCCTCTCTCAGGACCCACGGAGAGATGTTCTCCACTCCCACCACCTTTTAGGTATCTAGTTCACTTAGCAGCCTCTTCACCTCCTCCTTGATGTGCATAGTGTGTTCATCACTTGTTGGTGCACTCTTCGATTCAGGTTTGCTGTAAATACTTCCTTAAATCTCATATTGAGCTCCTCACATACTTCTTGGTCGTTCCCTGTGAGCTCCCTTCCTTCCTTCCTCAGCCTGATCACCTGGTCCTTGACTGTTGTTTTCCTCCTGATGTGACTGTACAACAACTTCGGGTCGGACTTGGGTTTCGATACTATGTTATTCTCGTATTGCCACTGGGCCTCCCTCCTTACCTGTGCATTTTCATTTCTGGCTCTTCTACTAATCTCCTTATTTTCCTGGGTCCTTTGCCTCCTATACGTCTTCCATTGTGTAGTTCACTTAGTATTGTCTTCTCTGGGTGAACCAAGGGGGTCGTTCTGGTCTTCCCATTATTTCTGTTGTTCTTGGGTACGAACCTCTCCTCTGCCTCCTTGCATTTTGTTGTCACATATTCCATCATTTTATTCACTGTTTTCCCCACCAGTTCTCTGTTCCACTGAACCTCATGCAGGAAATTCCTCATGCCAGTGTAGTCCTCTCTCTTGTGTGTGTGTTAGTTACCATTTTGTCCTAGGCACATGTCGATTAGACACTAGGCCTGTTGTATGTATGTGTGTGTACTCACCTATTTGTACTCACCTATTTGTGGTTGCAGGGGTCGAGTCATAGCTCCTGGCCCCGCCTCTTCACTGATTGCTACTAGGTCCTCTCTCTCCCTGCTCCATGAGCTTTATCAAACCTAGTCTTAAAACTATGTATGGTTCCTGCCTCCACTATGTCGCTTTCTAAGCTATTCCACTTCCTGACAACTCTATGACTGAAGAAATACTTCCTAACATCCCTTTGACTCATAGGAGTCTTCAACTTCCAATTATGACCCCTTGTTTCTGTGTCCCCTCTCTGGAACATCTTGTCTCTGTCCACCTTATCTATTCCTCGCAGTATTTTATATGTCGTTATCATGTCTCCCTAACCCTCCTGTCCTCTAGTGTCGTCAGGCCGATTTCCCTTAACCTTTCTTCGTAGGACAATCCCCTTAGCTCTGGGACTAGTCTTGTTGCAAACCTTTGCACTTTCTCTAATTTCTTGACGTGCTTGACCAGGTGTGGGTTCCAAACCGGTGCTGCATACTCCAGTATGGGCCTGACGTATATGGTATACAGAGTCTTGAATGATTCCTTAGTGAGGTATTGGAACGCTATTCTTAGGTTTGCCAGCCGCCCGTATGCTGCAGCAGTTATCTGATTGATGTGTGCCTCAGGAGATGTGCTCGGTATTATACTCACCCCAAGATCTTTTTTTTTGAGTGAGGCTTGCAGTCTTTGGCCACCTAGACTATACTCTGTCTGCGGTCCTCTTTGCCCTTCCCCGATATTCATGACTTTACATTTGGCAGGGTTAAATTCAAGGAGCCAGTTACTGGACCAGGCTTGCAGCCTGTCCAGGTCTCTTTGTAGTCCTGCCTGATCCTCGACTGATTTTATTCTTCTCATTAACTTCACATCATCTGCAAACAGGGACACTTCTGAGTCTATCCCTTCCGTTATGTCATTCACATATACCAAAAACAGTACAGGTCCTAAGACTGACCCTTGTGGAACTCCACTCGTCACAGGTGCCCACTCTGACATCTCGTCACGTACCATGACTCGTTGTTGCCTCCCTGTCAGATATTCTCTGATCCATTGCAGTGTTTTTCCTGTTACGTGTGCCTGATCCTTTAGCTTTTGCATTAACCTCTTGTGAGGAACTGTGTCGAACGCCTTCTTGCAGTCCAAAAATGCAGTCTATCCACCCTCTCTCTCGTGTCTTACTTCTGTTACCTTATCATAAAACTCCAGTAGGTTTGTGACACAGGATTTTCCTTCCCTGAAACCGTGCTGGTTGTCGTTTATAAGCTTGTGTCTTTCTAGGTGCTCCACCACTCTCCTCCTGATGATCTTCTCCATGACTTTGCATACTATACACGTCAGTGACACAGGTCTGTAGTTTAATGCCTCGTGTCTGTCTCCTTTCTTAAAAATTGGGACTACATTTGCCATCTTCCACGCCTCAGGTAGTTGCCCAGTTTCAATGGATGTGTTGAAGATTTGTGTTAGTGGCACACACAACATCTCTGCTCCCTCTCTAAGGACCCACGGAGAAATGTTGTGTGTGTGTGTGTGTGTGTGTGTGTGTGTGTGTGTGTGTGTGTGTAACGAAACACTTCGAAATGTTTCGGCCCCGCCGGGAATTGAACCCGGGCCCTCCGTGCGTGAAGCAAGAGCGCTAGCCACCATGCCATCGGGGCGTGTGTGTGTGTGTGTGTGTGTGTGTGTGTGTGTGTGTGTGTGTGTGTGTGTGTAGAAGGGCGCATACACAATTATGCCTTAAAGTGGATCAATACACTTCCTTAAGTGAACCTCCTCCATTGTAATTAATGAACCTTTTATAAATCTTACGAGGATTTTCAACCCAAATTAGGGTCTATATCAACTCTTAATGACTTACAAATGCCCCTTACCTCTTACTGACTCTTTCAAGTGCCTCTTACCCTCCCAAGAAGTAAGAGGCGCTTCAATAGGGCATTCCCAAGATAACAAAGGAATATTATGAGGTATGAGTAAGTACCATGCTGGTATGTTTGGCAATATCCTCGTTACCCAAGTAATAGTGACTCCAGCACCCAGCAGGTCCCAGGAGACACCCAGCAGTTCCAAGGAGACCCCAGCACTTCTCAGAAGACCCCCAGCAGTTTCCAGAAGATCCCAGCAGTTCCCAGGAGACCCCCAGTAGTTCCCAGGAGACCTCAGTAGTTCCCAGGAGACCCCAGCACTTCCCAAGAGAACCCAGTAGTTCCCAGGAGACCCCAACAGTTCCCAGAAGATCCCAGCACTTCCCAAGAGACCCCAGAAGTTCCCAGGAGACACCAGTAGTTCCCAGGAGACCCCAGCAGTTCCAACGAGGACTCAGAAATTCTCAGGAGACCCTAGCAGTTCCCAGGAGACCCCAGCTATTCCCATGTTCTCACGAGACTATAGCAGATCCCAGGAGGCCCCAGCAGTTCCCAGGAGACACCAGCAGATTCTAAAAAGCCACAGCAGTTCCCCAGGAGACCCCAGCAGTTCCCAGGAGACACCAGCAGTTCTCAGGAGACCCCCAGTAGTTCCCAGGAGACACCCACCCAGCAGTTTCTAAGAGACCTCAGTAGTTCCCAGGAGACCCCAGAAGTTCCCAGGAGACGCCAGAAGTTCCCAGGAGACCCCAGCAGTTCCCACGAGGACTCAGAAATTCTCAGGAGACCCTAGCAGTTCCCAGGAGACCCCAGAAGTTCCCAGGAGACACCAGAAGTTCCCAGGAGACACCAGAAGTTCCCAGGATACCCCAGCAGTTCCCACGAGGACTCAGAAATTCTCAGGAGACCCTAGCAGTTCCCAGGAGACCCCAGCTATTCCCATGTTCTCAAGAGACTCCAGCAGATCCCAGGAGACCCCAGCAGTTCCTTGGAGGCCACAGCAGTTTCCCAGGAGACCCCAGCAGTTCCCAGGAGACCCCAGCAGTTCCTAGGAGGCCACAGCAGTTTCCCAGGAGACCCCAGCAGTTCCCAAGAGACACCAGCAGTTCTCAGGAGACCCACAGCAGTTCCCAGGTCTCTTAGAAACTGCTGTTTCTAAGAGACCTCAGTAGTTCCCAGGAGACCCCAGCAGTTTCCAGGTGACCCCAAAAGTTCCCAGGAGACTACAGTAGATCCCAGGAGACCTCAGCAGTTCCCAGGAGACTCCAGTAGTTCCCAGGAGACCCCAGCAGTTCCCAGGAGACCCCAACAGTTCCCAGGAGACCTCAGCAGTTTCCAGAAAACCCCAGCAGTTTCCAGGAGATCTCAGCAGTTCCAGGAGACCCCCAGCAGTTCCCAGCACCCAGCAGTCCTGTGTAGAAATTATCTTCAACAGGGGGCGGCGACCCCCTTCAGGGGGCCAAGCCACCTCTCTCTACGTTCCCACACTGGTCAGGAAGGTGTGGGCTGAGGGGGTCATGACCCCTCATTTCTGTTAGCAAAGATGAAGCAAGTTCTGACGTCTTGCAATAATAATAATAATAATAATAATAATAATAATAATAATTAAAATAATAATAATCTTTATTTCTACAAGTACAAGAGGTGAGCACACACACACACACACACACACACACACACACACAGAGGATGATCCAGCAAGACTGGACCTAGTATTCACCTTGAGTAGTTCGGACATCGAGGATATCACGTATGAAAGGCCCCTTGGTTCTGTGTTTTGATTATATAGTTGAGCTACAAGTGGAGAGGGGAGCAGGAATAGGAAGGGAGAAACGAAACTACAAAAGTGGGGACTACACAGGCATGAGGAACTTCCTACAAGACGTTCAGTGGGAGAGAGAATTGGCAGGAAAACCAGTAACAGAAATGATGGAATATGTGACAACCAAATGCAAAGAGACAGAGGAGAGGTTTGTCTCCAAGGGAAACATAAGTAATGGGAAGACCAGAAAAAGTCCTTGGTTCACCCAGAGGTGTAGGGAGGCAAAAACTAAGTGAACTATAAAATGGAAAAAGTACAGAAGACAAAGGACCCAGGAAAATAAAGAGATTAGCCGAAGAGCCAGAAACGAATATGCACAGGTAAGAAGGGAGGCTCAGCGACAATATGAAAATGATATAGCATCAAAAGTCAAGTCTGACCCGAAGCTGTTGTACAGCCACATCAGGAGGAAAACAACAGTCAAGGACCAGGTAATCAGGCTGAGGAAGGAAGGTGGGGAGTTCACAAGAAACGACCAAGAGGTATGTGAGGAGCTCAACATGAGATTTAAAGAAGTATTTACAGAGGAGACAGGAAGGACTCCAGGAATTCAGAATAGGGAGGTTTACCAACAAGTGCTGGATGAAATACACACAACCGAGGAGGAGGTGAAGAAGCTGCTATGTGAACTCGATACCTCAAAAGCGGTGGGACCAGACAACATTTCTCCGAGGGTCCTTAGAGAGGGAGCAGAGATGTTGTGTGTACCACTAACAAAAATCTTCAATACATCCATTGAAACTGGGCAACTACCTGAGGTGTGGAAGATGGCAAATGTAGTCCTAATTTTTAAGAAAGGAGACAGACACGAGGCACTAAACTACAGACCTGTGTCACTGACGTGTATAGTATGCAAAGTCATGGAGAAGATCATCAGGAGGAGAGTGGTGGAGCACCTAGAAAGACACAAGCTTATAAACGACAACCAGCACGGTTTCAGGGAAGGAAAATCCTGTGTCACAAACCTACTGGAGTTTTATGACAAGGTAACAGAAGTAAGACACGAGAGAGAGGGGTGGATAGACTGCATTTTCTTGGACTGCAAGAAGGCGTTCGACACAGTTCCTCACAAGAGGTTAATGCAAAAGCTAGAGGATCAGGCACACGTAACAGGAAAGGCACTGCAATGGATCAGAGAATATATGACAGGGAGGCAACAACGAGTCATGGTACGTGACGAGGTGTCAGGGTGGGCACCTGTGACGAGTGGGGTTCCACAAGGGTCAGTCCTAGGACCTGTACTGTTTTTGGTATATGTGAATGACATAACGGAAGGGATAGACTCAGAAGTGTCCCTGTTTGCAGATGATGTGAAGTTAATGAGAAGAATTAAATCAGTCGAGGATCAGGCAGGACTACAAAGAAACCTGGACAGGCTACAAGCCTGTTCCAGTACATGGCTCTTTGAATTTAATCCTGCCATATGTAAAGTCATGAAGATCGGGGAAGGGCAAAGAAGACCGCAGACAGAGTATAATCTAGGTGGCAAAAGACTGCAAACGTTTCTCAAGGAAAAAGATCTTGGGGTGAGTATAATACCGAGCACATCTCCTGAGGCACACATCAATCAGATAACTGCTGCAGCATACGGGCGGCTGGCAAACCTAAGAATAGCGTTCCAATACCTCACTAAGGAATCGTTCAAGACTCTGTACACCATATACGTCAGGCCCATACTGGAGTATGCAGCACCAGTTTGGAACCCACACTTAGTCAAGCACGTCAAGAAATTAAATATATATATATTTTTTTATTTATTTATTAACACATCGGCCGATTCCCACCAAGGCAGGGTGGCCCGAAAAAGAAAAACTTTCATCATCATTCACTCCATCACTGTCTTGCCAGAAGGGTGCTTTACACTACAGTTATAAAACTGCAACATTAACACCCCTCCTTCAGAGTGCCGGCACTGTACTTCCCATCTCCAGAACTCAAGTCCGGCCTGCCGGTTTCCCTGAATCCCTTCATAAATGTTACCTTGCTCACACTCCAACAGCACGTCAAGTATTAAAAACCATATGCCTCCATTCACTCCTATCAAATACGCTCACACATGCTTGCTGGAAGTCCAAGCCCCTCGCACACAAAACTTCCTTTACCCCTCCCTCCAACCTTTCCTAGGCCGACCCCTACCCCGCCTTCCCTCCACTACAGATTTATACACTCTCGAAGTCACTCTGTCTCGTTCCATTCGCTCTACATGTCCAAACCACCTCAACAACCCCTCCTCAGCTCTCTGGACAATCGTTTTGGTAATCCCGCACCTCCTCCTAATTTCCAAACTCCGAATTCTCTGCATTATATTCACACCACACATTGACCTCAGACATGACATCTCCACTGCCTCCAGCCTTCTCCTCGTTGCAACATTCATCACCCATGCTTCACACCCATATAAGAGCGTTGGTATAACTATACTCTCATACATTCCCCTCTTTACTTCCATGGACAAGGTTCTTTGTCTCCACAGACTCCGAAGTGCTCCACTCACCCTTTTTCCCTCATCAATTCTATGATTCACCTCATCCTTCATAGACCCATCCGCCGACATGTCCACTCCCAAATATCTGAATACATTCACCTCCTCCATACTCTCTCCCTCCAATCTGATATCCAATCTTTCGTCACCTATTCTTTTTGTTATCCTCATCACCTTACTCTTTCCTATATTCACTTTCAATTTTCTTCTTTTACACACCCTACCAAATTCATCCACCAACCTCTGCAGCTTCTCTTCAGAATCTCCCAAAAGCACAGTGTCATCAGCAAAAAGCAACTGTGACAACTCCCACTTTGTATTTGCTTCTTTATCTTTTAGCCCAACACCTCTTGCCAAGACCCTCGCATTCACTTCTCTTACAACCCTATCTATAAATATATTGAACAACCACGGTGACATCACACATCCTTGTCTAAGGCCCACTTTTACTGGGAAATAGACCCCTTCCCTCCTACACACTCTAACCTGAGCCTCACTATCCTCATAAAAACTCTTCACTGCTTTCAGTAACGTTCCTCCTATTCCATACACCTGCAACATCTGCCACATTGCCCCCCTATCTACCCTATCATACGCCTTTTCCAAATCCATAAATGCCACAAAAACATCTTTACCCTTATCCAAATACTGTTCACCTATATGTTTCACTGTAAACACTTGGTCTACACACCCCCTACCTTTCCTAAAGCCCCCTTGTTCATCTGCTATCCTGCTTTCTGTTTTACTCATAATTCTTTCAATAATAACTCTACCATACACTTTACCAGGTACACTCAACAGACTTATTTCCCTATAATTTTTGCACTCTCTTTGTCCCTTTGCCTTTATACAAAGGAACAATACACGCTCTCTGCCAATCCCTAGGTACCTTACCCTCTTCCATACATTTATTAAATAATAGCACCAACCACTCCAAAATTATATCCCCACCTGCTTTTAACATTTCTATCTTTATCCCATCAATCCCAGCTGCCTTACCCCTTTCATTCTACCCACTGCCTCACGAACTTCCCTACACCCACAACTGGCTCTTCCACACTCCTACAAGATGTTATTCCTCCTTGCCCTACACACGAAATCACAGCTTCCTGTCTTCATCAACATTTAACAACTCCTCAAAATATTCCCTCCATCTTCCCGATACATCTAACTCTCCATTTAATAACTCTCCTCTCCTATTTTTAACTGTCAAATCCATTTGTTCTCTAGGCTTCCTCAACTTATTAATCTCATTCCAAAACTTTTTCTTATTTTCAACAAAATTTGCTGATAACATCTCACCCACTCTCTCATCTGCTCTCTTTTACATTGCTTCACCACTCTTTTAACCTCTCTTTTCTCTCCATATACTCTTCCCTCCTTGCATCACTTCTACTTTGTAAAAACCTCTCATATGCTAACTTTTTCTCCTTACTACTCTCTTTACATCATCATTCCACCAATCGCTCCTCTTCCCTCCCGCACCCACTCGCCTGTAACCACAAACTTCTGCTGAACACTCTAACACTACATTTTTAAATCTACCCCATACATTTTCAACCCCATTGCCTACACTCTCACTAGCCCATCTATCCTCCAATAGTTGTTTATATCTTACCCTAACTGCCTCCTCTTTTAGTTTATAAACCTTCACCTCTCTTTTACTTACTGATTCTATTTTCCTTGTATCCCATCTACCTTTTACTCCCACTGTAGCTATAACTAAAAAGTGATCTGATATATCTGTAGCCCCTCTATAAACATGTACATCCTGAAGTCTACTCAACAGTCTTTTATCTACCAATACATAGTCCAACAAACTACTGTCATTACGCCCTACATCATATCTTGTATACTTATTTATCCTCTTTTTCTTAAAATATGTATTACCTATAACTAAACCCCTTTCTATACAAAGTTCAATCAAAGGGCTCCCATTATCATTTACACCTGGCACCCCAAACTTACCTACTACACCCTCTCTGCATGTTTCTCCCACTTTAGCATTTAGGTCCCCTACCACAATTACTCTCTCATTTGGTTCAAAAGTTCCTATACATTCGCTTAACATCTCCCAAAATCTCTCTCTCTCCTCTACACTCCTCTCTTCTCCAGGTGCATACACGCTTATTATGACCCACTTTTCGCATCCGACCCTTATTTTAATCCACATAATCATTGAATTTACACATTTATATTCCTCTTTTCCTTCCATAACTGATCCTTCAACATTATTGCTACCCCTTCCTTAGCTCTAACTCTCTCAGATACTCCTGACTTAATCCCATTTATTTCTCCCCACTGAAACTCGCCTACCCCCTTCAGCTTTGTTTCGCTTAGGGCCAGGACATCCAACTTCTTTTCATTCATAACATCGGCAATCATCTCTTTCTTATCATCCGCACTACATCCACGCACATTCAGACAACCCAATTTTATAAAGTTTTTCTTCTTCTCGTTTTAGTAGATTTGTACAGGAGAAGGGGTTACTAGCCCATTGCTCCCGGCATCTTAGTCGCCTCATACGACACGCATGGCTTACGGAGGAAAGATTCTTTTCCACTTCCCCATGGACAATAGAGAAAATAAAAAGAACAAGAGCTATTAAGAAAAAGAAGAAAAACCTAGATGTGTGTATGTATATATATGCATGTGTATGCCAGTGTAGTGTGACCTAAAGTGTAAGTAGAAGTAGCTAGATATACCTGTTATCCAGCGTGTTTATGAGACAGAAAAAAGACACCAGCAATCCTACCATCATGTAAAACAGTTTCAGGTTTCTGTTTCACAGTCACCTGGCAGGACGGTAGTACCTCCTTGGGTGGTTGCTGTCTACCAATATATATATATATATATATATATATAATTGATTTTTTTTATGAGAGTGCCACAGAACTTGACAGACGCATGCCTATCTGACATTACCCTGACGCCACATGACTTCGAGGAGGCAATAAATGACATGCCCATGCACTCCGCTCCAGGCCCTGACTCATGGAACTCCGTGTTCATCAAGAACTGCAAGAAGCCCCTATCACATGCTTTTAACATCCTATGGAGAGGGAGCATGGACACTGGGGTCGTCCCGCAGTTACTAAAAACAACAGATATAGCCCCGCTCCACAAAGGGGGCAGTAAAGCAATAGCAAAGAACTACAGACCAATAGCGCTAACGTCCCATATCATAAAAATCTTTGAAAGGGTTCTAAGAAGCAAGATCGCCACTCATCTAGATACCCATCTGTTACACAACCCAGGGCAGCATGGGTTTAGAGCAGGCCGCTCCTGTCTGTCCCAACTACTGGACCACTACGACAAGATCCTGGATGCTCTAGAAGACAAACAGAATGCAGATGTTATATACACAGACTTTGCAAAAGCCTTTGATAAGTGTGACCATGGTGTACTAGCACACAAAATGCGTGATAAAGGAATAACAGGAAAAGTTGGTAGATGGATCTATAATTTCCTAACAAGTAGAACACAAAGAGTAGTAGTCAACAGAGTAAAGTCTGAGGCAGCTAATGTGAAAAGCTCTGTTCCACAAGGCACAGTACTTGCTCCCATCCTGTTCCTCATCCTCATATCGGACATAGACAGGGATATAAGCCACAGTGCCGTGTCTTCCTTTGCAGATGACACCCGAATCTGTATGACAGTGTCCACCGTTGAAGACACTGCAAGACTCCAAGCAGACATCAACCAAATCTTTAAATGGGCTGCAGAAAACTATATGAAGTTCAATGATGAGAAATTTCAATTACTCCGATATGGAAAACGTGAGGAAATTAAAATCTCATAGGAGTATAAAACAAATTCCAACCACACAATAGAGCGAAAAACTAATGTCAAAGACCTGGGAGTGATCATGTCAGAGGATATCACCTTCAAGGACCATAACACTAGCAATCGCATCTGCCAGAAAAATGACAGGATGGATAATGAGAACCTTCAAAACCAGGGATGCCAATCCCATGTTGACACTTTTCAGGTCGCTTGTTCTATCTAGGCTGGAATATTGCTGCCCACTAACTGCACCTTTCAAGGCAGGTGAAATTGCTGAACTAGAAAATGTACAGAGAACATTCACGGCACGCATAACTACATTAAACCACCTCAATTACTGGGAACGCTTGAAGTTCCTAAACCTGTACTCCCTGGAACGCAGGCGGGAGAGATACATTATTATATACACTTGGAAAATCCTAGAGGGATTAGTACCAAACTTGCACACGAGAGTCACTCCCTACGAAAGCAAAAGACTCGGCAGACGATGTAACATCCCCCCAATGAAAAGCAGGGGTGCCACTAGCACGTTGAGAGACAACACAATAAGTGTCAGGGGCCCAAGACTGTTCAACTGCCTCCCAGCATACATTAGGGGGATTACCAATAGACCCCTGGCTGTCTTCAAGCAGGCACTGGACAGGCACTGGACAGGCACCTAAAGTCGGTGCCTGACCAGCCGGGCTGTGGTTCGTACGTTAGACTGCGTGCAGCCAGCAGTAACAGCCTAGTTGATCAGGCTCTGATCCAACATGAGGCCTGGTCACAGACCGGGCCGCAGGGGCGTTGACCCCTGGAACTCTCTCCAGGTAAACTCCAGGTATAGATAAAATTGGTCAGTCGGTGTTCCAAGTTGGAAATTTTTGAGTGACTCGTATAACTGATGTGGTATAAAACTGTCCAGGTGTTGATGGGGAGGTTTGTGAGGGGGCGTAGTGCCCCCCTTAAAGCCTGAGCTGTGACTGTCTGTCTGATGCTTTCAGATGTTAAAGACAGATGCTGTCTGTCTATCTACTACATCAACCACTGTAGGTAGATACTGTCTATCTACTACATCAACCACTGTAGGTAGATACTGTCTATCTAATGCATCAGTCACTGCAGATAGATAATATCTGTCTTCTACATCAACCACTGTAGGTATATACTGTCTATATACTACATCAACCGCTGTAGGTAGATACTGTCTAACTACTACATCAACCACTGTAGGTAGATACTGTCTATCTAATACATCAATCACTACAGATAGATACTGTCTATCTAATACATCAGTCACTGCAGATAGATAATGTCTATCTACTACATCAACCACTGTAGGTAGATACTGTCTATCTACTACAACAACCACTGTAGGTATATACTGTCTATCTACTACATCAACCACTGTAGGTATATACTGTCTATCTACTACATCAACCACTGTAGGTATATACTGTCTATCTACTACATCAACCGCTGTAGGTAGATACTGTCTATCTAATACATCAATCACTACATATAGATACTGTCTATCTAATACATCAGTCACTGCAGATAGATAATGTCTAACTACTACAACAACCACTGTAGGTATATACTGTCTATCTACTACATCAACCACTGTAGGTATATACTGTCTATCTACTACATCAACCACTGTAGGTATATACTGTCTATCTACTACATCAACCACTGTAGGTATATACTGTCTATATACTACATCAACCGCTGTAGGTAGATACTGTCTATCTAATACATCAATCACTACAGATAGATACTGTCTATCCACTACGTCAGACTTTCCAGACAGAAACCTACACATTGCGCTAACAAATCTAACCTGGAGTCACTCCAGTGAAGACGTTCTTTGGGAACGTACTTGCTCGGACATCCTCCTCTTTCCTGCAATTTTGCAAGCTCCTGATGATGTGTTGATTGGAACACGAAAGGCCTAGAGCCATCATTCTACTCCCCCGTGGTTTTTTTGCATTCTGTATCGCTTGGTTTGAGATATTTGCAAACACACACACACACACACACACACACACACACACACATACACACACACACACACACATACACACACACACACACACATACACACACACACACGGAAGGAATAGACTCTGAAGTGTCCCTGTTTGCAGATGATGTGAAGTTGATGAGAAGAATTCAATCGGACGAGGACCAGACAGAACTACAAAGGGATCTGGACAGGCTGCAAGCCTGGTCCAGCAATTGGCTCCTGGAGTTCAACCCCACCAAGTGCAAAGTCTTAAAGATTGGGGAAAGGCAAAGAAGACCGCAGACGGAGTACAGTCTAGGGGGCCAGAGACTACAAACTTCACTCAAGGAAAAAGATCTTGGGGTGAGTATAACACCAGGCACATCTCCTGAGCCGCACATCAACCAAATAACTGCTGCAGCATACGGGCGCCTA
>WNWK01000265.1:347500-572500 GCA_009830355.1 Cherax destructor | reverse complement strand
TACAATGAGAGGTGTATATCTCAGTGTATATACACTGAGAGGTTAATATCTCAGTGTATATGCACTGTGAGGTGTATATCTCAGTGTATATACACCTAGATATATACTGAGAGGCGTATATTTAGGTGTATATACACTGAGAGGTGTATATCTCGGAGTATATACACTGGTAGTTTACATTAATCAGTATTTTAGGTATTAAAGTATTCTTGACTGGTGGTGTACATGTGACATGCAACCTTAATGACCCTCGTGTAGTAGATAGACTTTAAACCCCATTAACCAACCAACCAGTCTTAATGACCCTCGTGTAGTAGATATACTTTAAACCCCATTAACCAACCAACCAGTCTTAATGACCCTCGTGTAGTAGATAGACTTTAAACCCCATTAACCAACCAACCAGTCTTAATGACCCTCGTGTAGTAGATAGACTTTAAACCCCATTAACCAACCAACCAGTCTTAATGACCTCGTGTAGTAGATAGACTTTAAACCCCATTAACCAACTAACCAGTCTTAATGACCCTCGTGTAGTAGATAGACTTTAAACCCCATTAACCAACCAACCAGTCTTAATGACCCTCGTGTAGTAGATAGACTTTAAACCCCATTAACCAACCAACCAGTCTTAATGACCCTCGTGTAGTAGATAGACTTTAAACCCCATTAACCAACCAACCAGTCTTAATGACCCTCGTGTAGTAGATAGACTTTAAACCCCATTAACCAACCAACCAGTCTTAATGACCCTCGTGTAGTAGATAGACTTTAAATCCCATTAACAATTTCGTCCTGACCACCTCAAGACTTCCTCTACTGTGCTAGTGTTATAGTCACTGAAGAAGCCTGCTGAGCAGTCGAAAGGCTTCCTCAGTACCCTCATACCCACATGGAAGCAGCAAACGTCAGTCCCACAGGCTTGATAGAAGGAGGTCAGTCCCTCAACAGTGGCAATAGGTAGATCCATCCCACAACAGTGATAGTAAGTGATTAGTCCCCCAAGAGAGATAGTAGGTGGTTAGTCCCCAAGAGAGATAGTAGGTGGTTAGTCCCCAAGAGAGATAGTAGGTGATTAGTCCCCCAAGAGAGATAGTAGGTGGTTAGTCAACCAAGAGAGATAGTAGGTGATTAGTCCCCCAAGAGAGATAGTAGGTGGTTAGTCCCCAAGAGAGATAGTAGGTGATTAGTCCCCCAAGAGAGATAGTAGGTGGTTAGTCAACCAAGAGAGATAGTAGGTGGTTAGTCCCCTAAAAGAGATAGTAGGTGGTTAGTCCCACAAAAGATATAGTAGGTGCTCAGTCCCACAACAGTGATAGTAGGGGGTCAGTCCCACAACAGTGACAGTAGGGGGGTCAGTCCCAAAACAGTGGCAGTAGGGGGGGTCACTCCCATAGCAGTGAGATAAGTCCCACAACAGTGATAGTAGGGGGTCAGTCCCACAACAGTGACAGTAGGGGGTAAGTCCCACAGCAGTGATAGTAGGGGGTCAGTCCCACAACAGTGACAGTAGGTGGTCAGTCCCACAACAGTGACAGTAGGGGGGTCAGTCCCAAAACAGTGGCAGTAGGAGGGTCAGTCCCATAGCAGTGAGATAAGTCCCACAACAGTGATTAGTAGGGAGTCAGTCCCACAACAGTGACAGTAGGGGGGTAAGTCCCACAGCAGTGACGGTAGAGGAGTCAGTCCCATAAAAGTGAGCTCAGTCCCACAACAGTGACAGTAGGGGGGTCAGTCCCACAACAGTGACAGCAGGGTTGTTAGTCCCACAACAATGACAGCAGGGGGGTCAGTCCCACAACAGTGACAGCAGGGGGGTTAGTCCCACAACAGTGACAGCAGGGGGGTCAGTCCCACAACAGTGACAGTAGGGGTTAGTCCCACAACAGTGACAGCAGGGGGTTAGTCCCACAACAGTGACAGTAGGGGGTTAGTCCCACAACAGTGACAGCAGGGGTCAGTCCCACAACGGTGACAGCAGGGGGCAGTCCCACAACAGTGACAGCAGGGGGCAGTCCCACAACAGTGACAGCAGGTGAGGGCAGTCCCACAACAGTGACAGCAGGGGGGTCAGTCCCACAACAGTGACAGCAGGGGGGGCAGTCCCACAACAGTGACAGCAGGGGGGGCAGTCCCACAACAGTGACAGCAGGGGGGTCAGTCCCACAACAGTGACAGCAGGGGGGGGGGCAGTCCCTCGGTCGACGTCAAGATAAATTTCGAAATGGAGATAAGAAAGCTTGGGTCCAGAGTCGTTAATTTGGGACAAATGGTCCTAGACCAGGTCAAGAAAGTTAGAGGGAGAGACTTGGGAGATAAGAGGGAGAGACTTGGGAGATAAGAGGGAGAGACTTTGGTGATAAAAGGGAGAGACTTGGGAGATAAGAGGGATAGACTTGGGAGATAAGAGGGAGAGACTTGGGAGATAAGAGGGAGAGACTTGGGAGATAAGAGGGAGAGACTTGGGAGATAAGAGGGAGAGACTTGGGAGATAAGAGGGAGAGACTTGGGAGATAAGAGGGAGAGACTTGGGAGATAAGAGGGAGAGACTACACTAAATTTTCAGAGATGCTGAGGATTTTTAGGAGAGGAGAAGGAAGAGGAAGAGGAGAAGGAGGGGAAGGAAGGAGGAAGAGGAAGAGGAAGAGAGGAAATGCAGGAGACAATTTGGTTATAATGATATTCTCTCTTGACTTCATCTGAGTAGGAAAAAAGAAGAAAAACAAAACAAGAAGAACAAGAGAACAACAAGAACAAAAAGAACAAGAACAAGAACAAGAAGAACAAGAACAAGAACAAGAAGAACAAGAACAAGAAGAACGAGAACAAGAAGAACAAGAACAATTATATATATATATATATATATATATATATATATATATATATATATATATATATATATATATATATATATATATATATATATATATATATTACATAAATAACAAAAGAGAGGAAGGAGAGATTAAATTATACTTGGTCTTTGGGGAGGCAAAAAAGAATGATTGTCCCCGACTGGGTAAGTAAACCATGATGAACACCCTGAGGTGCCATGATTTACCATGATTTGTATGATGGTGCCATGAAGTGCTACCAGAGGACAAAAAAGGCACTCATGGCCCCATAACAACAAAAAACCATTACAAAAACAGACTAGTGTAAAAACCCCGCTTCCTTCCTGACAAAGAAAACCCCGCCCGCAGCCCGGGTCTCGGCCCCAATACCAGGTTCTGTCTCCCACACGAGCAATGGTCTACGGCCACTAAACTTGAATTTTTTTCCCACTAAATTATTTTCTTGGCGGCTTTGATGATGGGAAGGATTTTGTGAAATTACTTGAGACATACACACACACACACACACACAAAGGAGACATTTTACAGGGGGTTCCAGAGAGGGAACACAGAAACAAGGGGACACAACTGGAAGCGGGAAGACCGATGAGTCAAAGGATGTTAGGAAGCATTTCTTCAGCCACAGAGAAGTCAGGAAGGGAATAGTCTAGAGAAGAAAGCGGAGGCAGGAACCATACATAGTTTTAAGACAAGGTAAAAGCTCATGGAGGAGTGAGATCAGAGACCCAGTAAAGGACAGCAAAGAGGCGGGGCCGGGGAGCGAGTCTCGATCCCGGAAAACCACAATTAGGTGAGGAATTAGGGGGAGCACAGGGGAACCCAGACCCGGGAAAAACCCCAATGCAACCAAACACCAACCTAAAACACATGCCATACCCAATGATTCCACCCACCATTACAAACCCACCTTCACACCAACCACCCATAGCCCCATCGATTTTCCCCCCTTTCCAACCCCAACGAAGCCCCAGCCCAGGTTTTAGAAAAGAAGATGAAGGTTTGCATACAAATGCAGATGGTATAAAAATAAATGTGGAGGAGGACATGAAAGAATAAAGGAAATCCCCAAATAAAGCACTCACAGAAAAAAAAACTCACCAGGATGATAACAGATGCAATTTTTTCCACCGGATATCAAACCCCTTCAGAAAGATAGAGGGAGCAGAGGGGAAGGGAGGAGTTAAATGCCCAAAGAACAGGTGGGAGAGGAAGGGGGAAGGTTTGGATGGAATGGCGAAAGGCCCACATAGTAGGAACAATTCAGTCTGAGGGCCATAAAGGGTAATTCAATGTACAACCCGCCACAGAACTGCAGAATAAGAGAAGAAACGACGAGAGCAACAGAGCAATGGAACAACAGCCGAGGTGGCCGAAGAGCCCACAGGGGGGAGAGCAAAGTTACTAGTTATGGGGGGATTTCAATCACAAGGAGACTGATTGGGAAAAACCGGGAGCCCCATGGGGGTCCGAATCATGGAGAGCCAAGATGCTGATGGGACTGGAAAACCTCATGCATCAACATGTTAGAGACACACCAGAGAGGGGGGGATGATCCGCAAGACTGGACCAGACCCCCTTGAGAGTTCGGACATCGAGGATATCACGTAAGAAAGGCCCCTAGAAGCTAGTGATCATTTGGTTCGGTTTTGATTAATAGTTGAGCTACAAGGGAGAGGGAGCAGGAATAGGAAGGGGAAACGAAACTACAAAAAGTGGGGACTACAATAAACTTCCTACAAAGTCAGTGGGAGAGAGAATTGGCAGGAAACCAGAAAAGAAATGATGGAATATGTGCCCAAATGCAAAGAGGAGGGGGAGGTTTTCCCCAAGGGAAACAGAAGTAATGGGAAGACCAGAACGAGTCCTTGGTTACCCAGAGGTGTAGGGAGGAAAACCAAGTACTAGAGAATGGAAAAGGTAGAAGACAAAGGACCAAAGGGAAAAAAGAGAATTACCAAGAGCCAAAAACGAATATGCACAGGTAAGAAGGGGGGGATCAGCGTCAATATGAAAATGATAAGCATCAAAACAAGTCTGACCTGGGGAAACTGTTGTACAGCCACATCAGGAGGAAAACAACAGTCAAGAACCAGGAATCAGGGGTGAGGAAGGAAGGTGGGGGGGTTCACAAGAAACGACCAAGAGGTATGTGAGGAGCTCAACATGAGATTTAAAGAAGTATTTACACAGGAGGGAAGGACCCAGGAATTCAAAAGGGAGGTTTACCAACAAGGCATGAAATAACACCCGAGGAGGAGGGAAAAGCTGCAGGAACTGAACCGGGGTGGGACTAAATTTTTTTTGTGGGCCAGAAGGAAAGAGATGTTTTTTACAACCCAAATCTTCAAACATCCATTGAAAAATGGGCAACTTTCCTGAGGAGGGAAATGGAATGAATTTAAAAAAAAAGAAAAAAGAAATAAACTAAACCTTTACTTTAGGGTATAGGTTTCTCTGGAGAAGAACGAGGAGAGTGGGGAGACCAAAGAACAAGCTTTAAACGACAACCAGCACGGTTTCAGGGAAGGAAATCCTGTGCCCCAAACCCACCGGGGGTTTTAATGACAAGGTAAAAAGAAGTAAGACAAGAGAGAGGGGGATAGACCGCATTTTCATGGACTGCAAGAAGGCGCGACACAGTTCCCAAGAGGTTAATGCAAATTGAGGATCGGACACGTAACAGGAAAGGGGACCGGGAATGGACGAGAATATCTGACAGGGAGGCAACAACGAGTCATGGTTTCGTGATGAGGGGGAGGCACCCGGGGGACGAGGAGGTTCCACAAGGGCCGGAAGAGGACCCAGTAGAGGCCAGTGAAGAGGCGGGGCCAGGAGCCAAGGGGTCGACCCTGCAAAACCCAACTAGGTGAGTACAACAGGTGAGTACACACACACACACACATACACCAAGTGAATAACACACACACACACACACAGATGATGGAAGTTAATGAGGAGAATCAAATCGGAAGAGGGGCCAAGCAGGACTTCAAACAGAACGGACAGCCACATCTGGTCTAGCAACTGGCTTTCGAATTCAATCCCACCAAATGCAAAGTCGAAGATCGGAGAAGGGCAAAGACGACCGCCGACAGAGTACAGGCTAGACGGACAAAGGCTAACAAACCCCGGCAAATGAGAAAGACCTTGGGATGAGTATCGCCAAGCAAGTCTCCAAACACATCAACCAGATAACCGCGGCAAGGGATTGGGTCATGTTTGCACACAAACACACTAAGGAATCATTCAAGACTCTGTACACCATATACGTCAGGCCCATACTGGAGTATGCAGCACCAGTTTGGAACCCACACCTGGTCAAGCACGTTAAGAAATTAGAAAAGTGCAAAGGTTTGCAACAAGACTAGTCCCAGAGCTAAGGGATTGTCCCACGAAGAAAGGTTAAGGAAATCGGCCTGACGACACCAGAGGACAGGAGGGTTAGGGGAGACATGATAACGACATATAAAATACTGCGAGGAATAGATAAGGTGGACAGAGACAAGATGTTCCAGAGAGGGGACACAGAAACAAGGGGTCACAATTGGAAGTTGAAGACTCCTATGAGTCAAAGGGATGTTAGGAAGTATTTCTTCAGTCATAGAGTTGTCAGGAAGTGGAATAGCTTAGAAAGCGAAATAGTGGAGGCAGGAACCATACATAGTTTTAAGACTAGGTTTGATAAAGCTCATGGAGCAGGGAGAGAGAGGACCTAGTAGCAATCAGTGAAGAGGCGGGGCCAGGAGCTATGACTCGACCCCTGCAACCACAAATAGGTGAGTACACACACACACACACAGCCCCAGTGGCCTTGTGGCTAAAGCTCTCGCTTCACGCACGGAGGGCCCGGGTTCAATTCCCGGCGGGGCGGAAACATTTCGAAGTGTTTCCTTACACACACAACAGGCCTAGTGTCTAATCGACATGTGTCTAGGACAAAATGGTAACTAACACACACACACACACACACACACAACACACACACATGCACACAAACACACACACACACTCATGCACACAAACACACACACACACACACACATGCACACAAACACACACACACACACACACACGCACACGCATATAAAACAGGCCTAATGTCTAATCGACATGTGCCTAGGACAAAATGGTAACTAACAGGGGATAGTGCTAAGAAGTCCCTTGCAGAAGTAATATCAGGGAGTCTGGGAGATGTTAAGGGAAACAACAAAGGGAGATGGTCAAGTCAGATCCAGAGATATGGAGGGAAAAGAAATGGGAAGAAGAGAGGGAGAGTTCAATAATTATTCATGGGCTTCAGGAGGCTGAAGGAAAGACCTATAATGAAAGAATGCATTGGGTAACAAAATTTCTTATAACCTTGAATATTAAGCGCTCATTCAAATACCTGTAATAATATTGGTAGAATTACCGACAATATGTTAAGTAAAAGGACACAAATGCAACTAATGTGACATTTTATTGTGGCAACGTTTCGCTCTCCAGGAGTTTTTTTAAGACGTTACGCTCCTGCTGTGAGTCCTCAGGTCAGGAGGGGAACCTGATCAGTGGCCAGGCAACACGGAACGAAGATGAGGATCAAGAAGACTGAAGGAGTGGCAGAAACAACGAAGAACAAGAAGACTTTTGTGAAACGGCATGAAAAGCCCTGAGACGAAACGTTGCCACAATAAAATGTCACATTAGTTGCATTTGTGTCCTTTTACTTAACATTCAAATACCTGCTTATCCACTAATTCACTGAGATCCTTCACTCATTCATTCAAACATCATTAAAAAAAAAAAACTAGGAATATTAATGCGAAGCGATTGTTAACGCAGAACGTATCAACACTCGTTTATCTTCATTAAACGATGTGTGATGCTAAAAACACGAATGCTCACTCTGTTAAGTAATCTTAAACACTGGTATATTGGCTCTCGTTAAAATTCTTTAAAAAAAAAGTTAACATAGATATTGGCTCTTATTATTCATTAAACAACCTTTATAGTCCAAAAAAGGACATCAGTTTTTTTAAGCAAACTTTAACTAGAAAAACTCAACACTTGACACTCGTTAATTTTCGTTTGCCGAGTTTGTTTAAAAGAAAATTACTTTCTAACTAAAACTGAGTAGTCAGTCATTGACACCAGGTCATCACATTCACTGTTGATTAACTTCTCCACAGATTATAACTTCTTAGGTAACACTGATAATGTGTTGGGCGAATATTGTTAGTGGGTTTAGATTGAACAAGGACCTGTCAAGTATGGGCCAATAGGCCTGCTGCAGTGTTCCTCCTTTCATATGTTCTCAAGCACTTAACATAAGAACATTGTTCCTTGATGGTGTGAGAAATCACGAAAGCGCTTGGAAGTTCACTATTCTTTTCACAGTGGTTGTTCTGCATATTGTGATATCACCTGTTTACTGTGACCTGTGTACGTAAGCAAACACTAGGACATATTTATTAGAAAACGTTTCGGTCGTGGGACTTTGATCTTGTTCGTTGAGAACGAGTTGTGCTTCATCCCAGTTCATCAAATGCCCCGTGGAGTCTCTGTGGCGTACCTTAAGTCGTATCTGTTACAGACACTTCGGTGCTCGTTCAGACGGACCGCAAGATCTCTACCTGTTTCTCCTACATATTTCTTGGGACAGACTCCACAGGGGATGGTGTAGACGCCTGCTGTGGAAGTTAGAGGTGTGGGGCTGCGTTTCGTATTGAGGTCTTTGATAGAGGATGTGTTTATGGTGGAAACGTTGATATTACTCTTAGCGAGTGCCCGGCGAGTATTGTGGCAACATCACCACATGGGAGCACTATGAACTGCATAGAGGGCTGTTCCATGGGCGGTTTGTTGAGGATACCTTGTGCCTTGAGTCTGCAAACTCAGTTTCAGTTTCCATCTTTCTTCATCCGAGATTGCAGACTCAAGGCAAAAGCTATCCTAAACAACCCCCCTCCCCATGGAACAGCCCTCCAAACACTACGAAATACAGCCCCACACCTCTAATTTCCACAGCGGGCGTCTACACCATCCCTTATGGATTCTGTCCCAAGAAATATGTAGGCGAAACAGGGAGAGATCTTGCAGTTCGCCTGAACAAGCATCGAATAACAGAGACGACTTAAGGTATGCCTGTGTCCTCCACAGAGACTCCATGGGGCATTTGATGAACTGGGCATTTTATATACTATCTTTTAACCTCTGTATGTTAGAAGTGATCAAGGTCTCACGACCGAAACATTTTCTATTAAATATGTCCTAGTGTTTGCTTACGTGTTTTTCTAAACCAACTTGTCGGTATTTATTACCAAGGTTTATACCACTGTGACCTGTACTTAGCTCAGTGATGACCTGTTCTTAGCTCTGTGAGGACGTGTCTAGTGTACTGTCTGTGAATCTGAACCAAGATGTCCTCCATTGAACTTTACCAGCAGCTTAAGGAGGAGCTTAGGGTGGCTAAACTCGAGATACGGCGGAGGAAAACAACAGGATTCGTATTAATCCTCCTGCAGTGAGTCCTCAGGTCAAGAGGGGAACCTGAATAGTGGCCAGGCAACATGGGACGAAGCTGAGGATCAACAAGACAGAAGGAGTGGCAGAAACAACGAAGAACAAGAAGACTGCTGTGGAAACATCGAGCCCATTTTCTGTGCTACCCGACGAATGTGGGTTGTCTATTGGGAACATCACCAGGAGCACCAAGGAAACACTGGCAGACGAGGTTGAGTTAACATCCCTTGAAACCCCAGTGATGATCATTCCAGTGAAGGTCATCCCAACGAAGACCATCCAGATGTCATGACAAACTCTGCTGGTGAAGGTAAGAACATTGCTTTAGTTGGGGACAATCAGGTTAAGTTTATGGATAGAGCTTTTTGTCTTAGGGATAGGAAGAGGAGGCAGAGGGTATGTTTTCCTGGAGCTGGGATGGAGGATATTGTTAGCCATCTAGACATCATGAATGGTAATGGGACAATCATATTATTTTTCCTCAGTGCGGGAGGCAACGATGTTGGCAGACATAGAATTGAGAACCTGATTACCATGTATAGGACAGCAATAGAGATAATTAGGAAGAAGGGTTGGAACCGTGTGATATATGGCATTTGCTGAGGAGAGGAGTTGGAAATGAAGGGTTGTCCAGGTCAATTGGAGTCAATTTATGGCTGTACAAACACTGTAAGGAAAATGCAGTAACATTCATAGACAACTGGGACCTCTTCAACAGCAGAAATGACATGTACATCAGGGATAGGGTTCACTTATCCAGGTTTGGGGTGGGGGCCCTGGCCAATGCAGTTAAGGGAGCTGTTAGGTCTTTAAACTAGAAATATATAGTGGTATGGGTTTTTGTGGGAAAACAATGAATTCTCAGGGTGGCCCGAAAAAGAAAAACTTTCATTATCATTCACTCCATTACTGTCTTGCCAGAGGTGCACTTACACTACAGTTATATAACTGTAACATTAATACCCCTCCTTCAGAGTGCAGACACTGTACTTCCCATCTCCAGGACTCAAGTCCAGCCTGCCGGTTTCCCTAAATCCCTTCATAAATGTTACCTTGCTCACACTCCAACAGCACATCAAGTCCTGAAAACCATTTGTCTCCATTCACTCCTAGCTAACAAACTCGTGCATGCTTGCTGGAAGTTCAAGGCCCTCGTACACAAAACCTCCTTTACCCCCTCCCTCCAACCTTTCCTAGGCCGACCCCTATCCTACCATCCCTCCACTACAGATTTATACACTCTCGAAGTCATTCTATTTTGTTCCTCCCTCTCTACATGCCCGAACCACCTCAACAACCCCTCCTCAGTCCTCTGGATAATAGTTTTGGTAATCTCGCTCCTCCTCCTAATTTCCAAAGTACGAATTCTCTGCATTATATTCACACCACACATTGCTCTCAGACATGACCTCTCCACTGCCTCCATCCTTCTCCTTGTTGCAACATTCACCACCCATGTTTCACACCCATATAAGAGCATTGGTATAACTATACTCTTACATTCCCCTCTTTGTGTCCATGGACATAGTTCTTTGTCTCCACAGACTCCTAAGTGCACCACTCACCTTTTTCCCCTCATCAATTCTATGATTCACATCATCTTTCATTGACCCATCTGCTGACATGTCCTCACCAAAATATCTGAATAAATTCACCTCCTCCATACTCTCTCCCTCCAATCTGATATCCCATCTTTCGTCACTTAATTTTTTTATCCTCATCAGAAAGGAGCAGGAAGAGAAAAGAGAAGGGAGGGTTTCTAAATTTATATTACACTAATAGTTGTAATGCTTGAAAAATAAGATGGACAAATAGAGATTAATTGCAAGCGCAGGTAACATTGATGTATTTGCCATAACTGAGACGTGGTTTAATATGAAGTATAGGGACATGCCTGCTGAATGTCACATTCAGGGTTTTAAATTGTTCCAAGTAGACAGAAGTATTCGAAAGGGGGGTAAGGTGGCACTGTATGTCCGGGATGGCTTGAATTGTTGCATAAAAACGGGTATAAAGTCTGAAATAACATGTACTGATTCTGTCTGGGTAGAATTTTCAGAGGGGCACGATAAATTGATTTTAGGCGCTATATACCGTCTCCCAAACTTGGATAGGGACCAAGGAAGACTACTGTGGGAGGAAATTGTTAGAGCCACAAGGCACGATACGTAGTAATTCTAGGGGACTTTAATTTAGTCAGATTGATTGGAATTTCTTGACAGGGAATTTAGAATCTAACGACTTTTTAGAAGTAGTTCAGGATTGCTTTTTGAAGCAGTTTGTGACAGAACCTACAAGGGAAAATAACCTACTTGACTTGGTTCTGGCAAGCAAGGAAACCCTTGTTAATAATTTAGAAATTACAGAGGAACTCGGCTCAAGCGACCACAAGTCAATTACCTTTAGCAGCTTTATATATCATTAGAAAGGCCTCGCCCAGATTACGCAGAAAACATTTACCGAAGAATGACAAAATTAATGCATAGCATTAGAAATCTTCCATATGAAGAATGAGGGGAGACATGATCGAAGTGTATAATGGGTACTAACAAAGAGGATAAAAATAAGGGCTTGAGGATCTCTCTCCAAGAGAGAACCCGCAGTAATGGATTCAAATTAGATAAGTTTAGATTTAGAAAGGATATAGGAAAGTATTGGTTTGGAAATAGGGTAGTTCATGAGTGGAACAGTCTGCCTAGTAGGGTTATTGAAGCTAAAACCTTAGGTAGTTTCAAGTTTAGGTTGGATAAATACATGAGTGAGAGGGGTGGGATTTGAGTGGGATTTGCACATGAGTAAAATAGACTTAGCAAAGCTTATTGCTTGGATAGCGTTGAAAATGGGTTGGGCAAGTGTTCCGTTAGTGGGATGGATTTGTGTAGGACTTGCCTAGTATGGGCCAACAGGCCTGCTGCAGTGTTCCTCCTTTCTTAAGTTCTTAAATCTCGACTCTTTAAATTATACCATATTTCAGTTATTGCAATGACATCAAACTTCCCCACTCATGCTACCAAACGTAATTCATTAATTTTATTTCTTGCACTTCGACTGTTAGTATAAAATAAATTAATATGTTTTTTCTTCTGCACCTTTTTTTTTATTCAGCTTTACTTTTATTCAATTTCTGTTATTATCATTACCCTGAGTTACTCGATGACTGCTATTATTGAGATTCATTATATCGAAGCCTTGGTCAATATATCCACACTCATTATTTTCCATTCCTAAACCCATACCTCTAACTAATCCTAACAACACCCTCAACTGAACTAGCGAGAAAACCCACACCTGCCCTGGATAAGTGAACCCCATCCCTGGCATACATGTCATTTCTACAGTAGAAGTGGCACTTCATTATCCTTACAGTGTAATGGCACTTCATTATCCTTATAGTGTAATGGTACTGCATTATCCTTACAGTGTTTGTCCAGCCAACAATTAATACCAATTGCTCTGGACAACCATTCATTTCCAACACCCCTTCTTGGCAAAATGCCACATATAACAGGGTGCCCCCCTTCTTCCTTATTATGTATATTGCTGTCCTATACCTTCTAACTAAATCCTTACTTCTACACTTCCCAACATCATTGCCTCCAACACTGAGGCAGATAATAAGATTGATCCCATTACTATTCATGATGTTGTCAAGCCGGCTAACAATATCATCCATCCCAGCCCCAGGAAAGCAAACCCTCTGTCTCCCACTCCTATCCTTCAAGCAGAAGTCCCTATCCATGTACCTAATCTTGACTGTCCCCAACAAGCACAATGTTCTTACGGAAAAATAAACACATAAGCAGTATAATGTGATCCTTTATTGACAACGTTTCGCCCACGCAGTGGGCTTTATCGAGTCACAAACGTTGTCAATAAAGGATCACATTATACTGCTTATGTGTTTATTTTTCCATTGTGTCGGTATTTTATACCATTTATTTCCACAATGTTCTTACCTTCATTGTTGTTCGTCGTGAAACTCATCGACTAACATTCGTCGGGTAGCACGGAGAGTGGATTCGAAGTTTCCACCAGCCTCCTGGTTCTTCGTTGTTTCTACCTCTCCATCCGTCCTCTTGATCCTTAGTTTCGTTCCATGATGTCCGGCAACTGTCCAGGTTCCTTTCTTGACTTGATTCACAACACGAGGATTACTACGAATCCTCTTGTTTTTCCCAGTCAATCGCTGTATCTCAAGCTTAGCCACCCTCAGATCCTTCATAAGCTGCTGGTAGAGTTGCTCAGTTGAGGACATCTTGGTTCAGTTCCACAAAGAGCACACTAGACACGACTTCACTGAGCAAGGTACACGTCACAACTGAGCAAGGTACTGGTCACAACTGAGCAAGGTACTGGTCACAACTGAGCAAGGTACTCGTCACAACTGAGCAAGGTACTCGTCACAACTGAGCAAGGTACACGTCACAACTGAGCAAGGTACTCGTCACAACTGAGCAAGGTACTCGTCACAACTGAGCAAGGTACTCGTCACAACTGAGCAAGGTACTCGTCACAACTGATAACCTCAACATTAAAGCTTGGGTAGCATATTTTTCCTTGTTTTGAATGAACACTCGCCATTAAAATTACGTAAATCTCCACCGCTGATCTACCAAGTTGTCAGAGGTGAACTCTCTTTTTTTGTATCATCCTAAATCCACCGGTGACTTAAATGCAAATGGATACCGGATACTGGTCAGTCAGAGCCCTGGTTCACCACTATCCACACATCATTGATTCAACCACTCTTCCAGTTTTGGATTATATAGTAAAACTGTTATTATAACAAAGTGATAAAATATAATAAAGAAAGAGGAAATTGAGGATCCATGGAAGGAGGATTAGAAGAAAATAGGAAAATAATTATTTACTGTACTTTTAAACTGTTACAGGAGTATGTCCTTACAAAGGTAGGTGTAGGTGTGTGTATGTATTTATCTATTTTAACTTAGCTATTTGTGATTGAAAGGGTCGAGTCAAAACTCCTGGCCCCGCCTCTTCACTAATCGTCACTAAGTCCACACTGTTAGTTACCATTTTGTCCTAGGCACATGTCGATTAGACATATGTGTGGGTGTGGGTGTGTTAGGTGTGGGTGTGTGTGTTTGATGTGGGTGTGTGTAGGGGGGTGGGGGGTGGATGTGGGAGAGAGATTTGCTTGAATAACTCAACTGGTTTTATAGCTTCTGTTAAGAAGTTTCACTGGAGGTAAAAAAGTGGTTCCTATCACTGTTAAAGTTAATAGCACTTTAAGTAGAATACTCGTCTTGCTCAGTCCTCGGTTGTCAACAAAAGTCAAACAATGTATAATTATTTAGATAACTAAGTTCTGATAATTCTTTTCTTTGTAAGTACGGGATAAAGGTTGTAAATTTCGGTACCATAATTTCGCTGTACTCTACGGTATAAAAGAAAAAATGAGGGGTATGGTACGAAATTACGGTAATGTATTTCTGCCAGATGCGATTTATTATTATTATTATTATTATTATTATTATAATCAAGAGCGCTAAACCACAAGGGTCATACAGCGCAGCAGGGCAGGATGCAGGGGTATTGTGCCAGATACGAAAAAAAAAATGGAAAAAGATACCGTACCGTAATATACTTGAGGTCTTGCTTGGTAGTGTGCAAACATCACAGTTCAAATAACACTCTGAATTTCAACATCCTTGACCTTCTTTAAGGTACCAGGTATAATGCTTGCGTGTTAACATTTATGAAGGGAATCAGGTGTCCTTAATTCCCTTCATAAATGTTAACTTGTTCGCACTCCAATATCACATCGTTATAAAAAAAATCCTTTTCTCCATTGATACCCATGAAACACGCTCTCACAATGTAAGTAATACGAGTCATGTATTACTATGTTTATAGCCCATAGAGTACTCAGTATTCGCCCTTAAAGACAGACCATTGGCCGAGTCATTAGCTATTAGAGCATCGGCGTTCGAATGTCAGCGTCGTTCATCTCGGTTCTAATCGTGAAGCTGTGGTGTAAACTTGTGTCACTGCCCTCTCTACCCACTCAATACTTTTTGTTCAATAAACAGGACATCGAAAAGTGAATTTAATTTCCGTCAATCTGGGATAAACTCATCATCCATGCCATGGTTGGTATTTTTGTTTAATAAATGTATGAAAGAGGGGAAGGTACCTAGGGATTGGCAGAGAGCATGTATAGTTCCTTTATATAAAGGGAAGGAGGATAAAAGAGAGTGTAAAAATTATAGGGAAATAAGTTTACTGAGTATACCAGGTAAAGTGTATGGCAGGGTTATTATTGAAAGAATTAGAGGTAAGACAGAGAGTAGGATTGCAGATGAGCAAGGAGGCTTTAGAGTGGGTAGGGGATGTGTAGATCAAGTGTTTACAGTGAAGCATATATGTGAACAGTATTTAGATAAAGGTAGAGAAGTTTTTATTGCATTTATGGATTTAAAAAAGGCATATGATAGAGTGGATAGGCGAGCAATGTGGCAAATGTTGCAAGTGTATGGAATAGGTAGTAAGTTACTGAAGGCTGTAAAGAGTTTTTATGAGGATAGTGAGGCTCAGGTTAGGGTGTGTAGGAGAGAGGGAGATTACTTCCCGGTAAAAGTAGGTCTTAGACAGGGATGTGTAATGTCACCATGGTTGTTTAATATATTTATAGATGGGGTTGTAAAAGAAGTGAATGCTAGGGTGTTGGGGAGAGGGGTGGGATTAAATTATGGGAAATTAAATGCAAAATGGGAGTTGACAGTTACTTTTTGCTGATGATACTGTGCTTATGGGAGATTCTAAAGAAAAGTTGCAAAGGTTAGTGGACGAGTTTGGGAGAGTGTGTAAAGGTAGAAAGTTAAAAGTGAACATAGATAAGAGTAAGGTGATGAGGGTATCAAACGATTTAAATAAAGAAAAATTGGATATCACATTGGAGAGAGGGATTATGGAAGAAGTAAATGTTTTCAGATATTTGGGAGTTGACGTGTCAGCGGATGGGTTTATGAAGGATGAGGTTAACCATAGAATTGATGAAGGAAAAAAGGTGAGTGGTGCGTTGAGGTATCTGTGGAGACAAAAAACGTTATCCATGGAGGCAAAGAAGGGAATGTACGAAAGTATAGTGGTACCAACACTCTTATATGGGTGTGAAGCATGGGTTGCAAATACTGCAGCGAGGAGGAGGCTGAAGGCAGATGAGATGTCCTGTCTAAGGGCAATGTGTGGTGTAAATATTATGCAGAAAATTCGGAATGTGGAAATTAGGAGAAGGTGTGGAGTTACTAAAAGTATTTGTCAGAGGGCTGAAGAGGGGTTGTTGATGTGGTTTGGTCATTTAGAGAGAATGGATCAAAGTAGAATGACTTGGAGAGCGTATAAATCTGTAGGGAAAGGAAGGCGGGTAGGGGTCGTCCTAGAAAAGGTTGGAGGGAGGGGGTAAAGAAGGTTTTGTGGGCGAGGGGCTTGGACTTCCAGCAAGCATGTGTGAGCGTGTAAGATAGGAGTGAATGGAGACGAATGGTTTTTGGGACTTGACGAGCTGTTGGAGAGTGAGCAGGGTAACATTGTGTGAAGGGATTCAGGGAAACCAGTTAATTGATTTAGTTGGACTTAAGTCCTGGAAATGAGGAGTACAATGCCTGCACTTTAAAGGAGGGGTCTGGGATAGTGACAGCTGGGAGGGACTATTCTCAGCTGTCGTATCTGAGCGCCTCTGCAAAGACAGTGATTATGTATGAGTGTGGTGATAGTGTTGAATGATGATGAAAGTATTTTCTTTTTGTGGATTTCCTTTCTTTTTGGGTCACCCTGCCTCGGTGGGAGACGGCCGACTTGTTGAAAAAAAAAAAAAATATATATATATATATATATATATATATATATATATATATATATATATTATTAACACATCGGCCGATTCCCACCAAGGCAGGGTGGCCCGAAAAAGAAAAACTTTCATCATCATTCACTCCATCACTGTCTTGCCAGATGGGTGCTTTACACTACAGTTATAAAACTGCAACATTAACACCCCTCCTTCAGAGTGCAGACACTGTAGGGTAAAATTATATATATATATATATATATATATATATATATAATATATATATATATATATATATATATATATATATATATATATATATATATATTACTGATTGATATATTTTTCATTGACATTGATATAAATGTTTTGTTTTTGAACCAGATCTAACTTAAAAATCTCACCTAACCTAACTTAAATTAGGGTAATTTTTTTTAGCTAAGTTCTCATATATATTGCATAGGTGGGTTTAAATTTATTTAATATTACTTAAAATCAATGATATATTTTTCGTAATGTTCTGAATGATTTCCGCTGATTCTTGACAAAAACAAAATTTCATAAATATAAACATTGTCGTACTTAGTTATACTTTTATTCTAAATCTTGGAAAACTTTCAGTCTTGCTTAAGAAACAAAGTGGGAGAGTGTGGTTGCCAACACTTGTACATCCTTCATTCATTAAGCTCTCACCACGCCCCCCTCATGAGGAGAATGATGGATGGGAGAGGGAGTAAGAAAGATGAAGAGGGACGCAGGGAGAGATTAGACAGAGGGAGGGAAGGAGGTGTGTCGGTTTTTCATTGTTTTTTGTTCTTGAGATACTAGGGAGATATATGGAGATAGAAATTCTGTACTTGAAATAAAAATATACAGGGTGCTAGTACAAATAATGGCAGATAATAGAAGACATAGTGTGTCTGTGACAATGCCTCAGTTCTTGTCCTGGCAGATTACGGAATGATGATGAATTTTCTTGGCAATCATTCACCATCACCCTGGACAGACGAAATTCATTATAAAACAGAAGAAAACTCACACTGTCGGCCGGAAAATTATTGTGAAGCAGCACTCTACTGTTTTGAAAGGGAACATTGAAATTTACGATAGAAGAATGAATGTTTAATCTATTTTGCAAATATTGTAAGTATTGCAGCATCATTTATGACTATTCGTAATAATAGTTTTACTACTGTTGCTACTTGTGCCACACAAAGGACTAGTTAGCCTCTAGCACAATATTCATTTTATCTTGCTATGTCCTGCTTTACAAAGGTACTGATCGCAGGAAGTCACAGAAGACTCACACCCTTCATTGTCAGCTAACAAGATGATACATGAGATCTAGTTTGTATACGCAATAACATTGTTATTGTAATCATAGGGAAGCACTTAACTTATAAGGGGTGATACACCACCTGATGATTTATTAAGTTTCATATCTGAAAAACTTGTTAATTATGATTTACCATTGCCAGTACCTACTATCATTGAGCTTATTAAGCTATGCATTGTTGATGCAAAGTTTGTGTTTGGTGGCGAATTTTACACTCAGAAGTTTGGTATGGCAATAGGAAATCCTCTCTCACTTGTCCTTAGTCATTTGTACATGGAATATTTTGAAACAAGATTGCTTAACAAAATCCTTCCCAATAGAGCTAAGTGGTACAGATATTTTGATTATTTTTTGTCTAATGCCTAAAAATATAGATATAAACCATTTTCTTGTTAAATTAAATAGTCTAGCTCATCCCATAAATTTTAGTCTTGAGTTTGAACAAAATAACATTACCTTTTGTAGAAGTTTTAATTATTAAATTGAAATATGATTTTAAATTTAAAATATACAGAAAACCAAGAAATAACTGTTCTTACGTGCACTATTATTCTTTACATCAAGATAAACTGTCTGTATTCACATCAATGCTTTTGAGAGCTTTGCATATTTGCTTCCCAGAGTTCACAGATGAAGAAATTTTGAAGATTTATGAAATAGCTAATGATCCAAAATACACAAAATACTTAAATGATAAATCTTTTGAAATTGTTTAGAAATACTTTTACAATTCAAATAATGTCAATCAACCTTATTCAATTAAATGTACATGTTGATTCTCCCTTACTATAAAAACTTTCCTGATATACCTTGTCTACTTAAGAATTTTAATATCAAATTTGTATTTAAAAATCTTGATACAGTAAAAAAAAAAAGACTCGATAAATTCCCCAAAATATGCTGATGGGTGTGTCTATAAGATACCTTGTAAAAAATGTGATAATGTTTTTTTCGGTCAAACTGGTAAAAGTCTTGAACTAAGATTACAGCAACATAAATATAGCAATAAAAGTGGACAAGATTCTAATGCTCTGTTTATTCTTGTGAGAGATTTTGACTATCCAATTGATTTTTCAAAAGGCCGAGAAAGTTATATCAAGCAGGTCCGTGGTCAAGAGAAATATAATAGAATCAAGTTTCATAAAAAATAGTTTAGAAATTAATATAAATTTTGCTTCAGGATTATGCAAATTGGATTCATTTATAACTAATAAAATTTTGGAAGAATTTAAGATACATTAGACAAGTTAAAATCTTAAAGCTTTCGTAGAATATAAGCTGTGTTTGATCCTTAACTAACTACCTACATCATCATAAAAAGGTCAGGTGCTGTAAGTTGACTGCGAGGTGTAATCTCGTTCTTATATGCCTTTATGTTGATTTTTTTTATTTGTATAGGCACTGTATTTCCCACCTCTAGGACTCGAGTCCGACCAACTCCACGTCAATTCATAAAAACCATTTGTCTCCTCTCCTAACACGTTTACGCATGTTTGCTGGAAGTCCAAGCGCTTCACGCACAAAACCTCCTTTACCCCGTCCCTCCAACCCTTCCTCGGCCGACCCCTACCCCACCTTCCTTCCACTACAGATTTATACGCTCTCCAAGTCATTCTATTTCCGAACCACCTCAACAACCCCTCCTCAGCCCTCTGGATAATTCCCAAACTACTGATTCTCTGCATTATATTTACACCGCACATTACCCTCAGACACAACATCTCCACTTCCTCTAGCCTTCTCCTTGTTGCAATATTCACAATATTCATTCCCCTCTTTGCTTCCATGGATAATATCTTTTGTCTCCACAGACTCCTCAGTGCACCCTTCACCTTTTCCCTCCCCTCATCAATTCTATGATTCACTTTGTCTTTCATAGACAAGTCCACTTTCAAATATCTGAATAATCTCACTTCCTCCATACTCTCTTCCTCCAATCTGATATCCAATCTCTCATTCCCTAATTTTTTTGTTGGCCTCATCACATGAGCGCCCTAAATCCCCACCAGTGCCTAGAAAAGAAGCTGAATATAGAAGCATACAAGGTATGCATGAAGCACGTACCATTGAGAAAACCCAGAGGAGGTTCTGATATAGAGAGAGAGCGTAGGAGATGGTACAGAAGAAGAAAATGGGTTACTGAATTGCTTAAAAACATAAATATGCTGCAACAGAGGAAAGATAGTCTGAGCCGAGAGATCACTGAATTAGAGCAAAAACGTAGGAGGTCATACCTAACAGAAGAAGTACAAAGGGAACGAGGGCCATACAGGATGTTTCAAGAAACCCAAAATATTTCTATTCCTTTGCAAAATCCAAGCTAAGAACTACCTGTAGAATTGGACCATTATTGAGAGGAGATTCGTATACTGACGATGAACAAGAAATGAGTGAAATCCTAAAAGAACAGTACGAGTCGGTGTTCAGCAACCCATTAAATGACAGCAAGGTAGAAAATGCAGAAACATTTTTCACTCCAGCAGAAGGCCGCGCAGACCAACTAAATGACATTAGTACAAATCCCATAGATTTCGAAAAAAATGGATAACATGCCCACGCACTCAGCACCTGGACCAGATTCATGGAATGCCCTATTTATAAAGAAGTGCATAGTACCACTAGCACGAGCCCTCAATATTTGGAAAAAGAGCCTAGATCTAGGTGAAATACCGTAAAGAGGGCAGACATAGCTCCTTTGCATAAGGGAGGTAGCACTAGCTAAAAATTACAGACCAGTAGCCCTAACTTCTCACTTCACAAAAATCTTTGAAAGAGTGATGAGACGGAAGATTACAAATTTCATGGACCAGCACAACCAACATAACCCGAACCAGCATGGCTTTAGAGCGGGACGATCATGTCTGTCACAGCTGCTGAACCATTATGATAGAATTACGGGAGCGTTGGAAGACGACCAAAACGCAGATGTGATTTACACAGATTTTGCAAAGGCGTTTGGCAAATGCGATCATGGAGTGATAGCGCAGAAAATGAGAGCCATGGGCATTACGGGAAAGGTAGGCAGATGGATTTTCGGGTTCCTAACACACACAACACAAAAAAAGTAGTAGTAAACAGTGCCCAAAGGCACTGTCCTGGCACCTCTGCTGTTTCTCATCCTCATAGCAGACGTGGATAAAAACACCCGTCACACTGTTGTATCATCATTTGCAGATGACACTACAATAAGCATGAAAGTCACTACGGTAGAGGACACTGAAAAATTACAGGAGGACATAAGCAGGGTTTTCCAGTGGCCAGTGGAGAACAACATGACGTTCAATGGTGATAAGTTCCAGCTGCTTAGGAATGGAAAGAATGAAGAACTCAAAAGGAAAACTGTATGCAAAACTCAAGAGGGTCACCAAATAGAACGAAAGGAACACGTAAAAGACCTGGGAATAATTATGTCAGCAGACCTTTCTTTTAAATATCATAACAAGACAAAGATCACGACAGCCAGGAAGATGACGGGGTGGGTATTGAGAACTTTCAAAACAAAGGATGGTGACACTCTTCAAATCGCTAGTGCTCCCTCATTTAGAATATTGCTCAGTGCTGGCGGCCCCGTTCAAAGCAGAAGAAATATCAGAGCTGGAACAAATACAGAGATTGTTTATGGCTCACATTGAGCCAGTAAAGCATCTAAATTACTGGGAACGCCTTCAAGTCTTGAACATGTACTCACTGGAGCGGAGGAGAGATTCATGATAATATATACCTGGAAAGTACTCGAGGGCCTGGTCTCAAATCTGCACACTGCCATAACAACATACTGGAGTGAGAGAGATGGGAGGAAGTGTAAAATACACCCAGTGAGGAGAAGGGGTGTGGTGGGGACAATAAGGGAACACTGTATCAACATCTGGGTTCCCAGACTATTCAACATCTTACCAGAAGATATCAGAAACACGGCTGGAACAAGTGTAGAAGCCTTCAAGAGGAAACTGGACATGTATGGTAACCAGGTACCAGATCAACCAGGCAGTAATGGATATGTGGGGCAGCGGGCCTTCAGTAGCAACAGCCTGGTTGACCAGGTAAGCACCAGACTAGCCTGGCCCATGGCCGGGCTCCGAGAGTAGTGAAACTCTCGAAACTCTTTAAAGGTATATCTATGTTCATTTTTAATTTCTTTTTACATACCCTACCAAACTTGTTCACCAACCTCTGAAACTTCTCTTCAGAATCTCCCAAAAGCACAGCATCATCAGGAAAAAGCATCTGTGACAACTCCCACTTTATGTTAGATTCTTTATCTTTTAATCCCACGCCTTTTGCTAACACCCGATCATTCAATTCTCTTACAATACCCCCCCCCACACACACACACACTCAATGTCACGCCGAATAGGTAAAACTTGCGATTTTAGCTTAAATGGCAATGCTCTTCTTGCCAAATAAGACTAGCCAAAATTTGTGCATGCAATAATTTCGCAAAAATTTCATTGTGTTTGTTTATTATTAAATTATTGTAAACTTATCTAAAATATATTTAGTCGGATTAGGCTAAATTAAATCGCGCTTGTTATAATAAGGTTAGGTAAGTTTTCTAAGGTTATTTTGGTACAAAATTATTAATTTTTACATTAACATAAATGAATAAAAATATATCTTGGAACGTATAAGAGAAATTTTTAGAAAAGACTTAATTTTAAACGAGTTCCTGCTAATTGACCAGTTTTACCTATTCGTCACGACATATATATATATATATATATATATATATATATATATATATATATATATATATATATATATATGCAAAAGATCACAGTAAACAGGTGATATCAAAATATGCAAGACAACCACTATGAAAAATAGAAGAATTCAAGCGCTTTCGTGACTACTCACATTATCAAGGAACTATGATAACTATGTTATCATTATCAAGGATTTATGATAACTATGTTATCATAGTTCCTTGATAATGTGAGTAGTCACGAAAGCGCTTGGAATTCTTCTATTTTTCATAGTGGTTGTCTTGCTATATATATATATATATATATATATATATATATATATATATATATATATATATATATATATATATATATATATATATATATATATATGTGTGTGTGTGTGTGTGTGTGTGGCAGTGTAAAACACACTGCAATAAAATCTAAGTCTTTATGTTTGTGATAACTCACTAGGGCCTCCTCGCAAGGAGCCAACCCACAAAAGCGCATTCCACGTAATGTTTGATATAATAATGCAGGAGCAATTTTCTTCTATTTGAATATGTAACAATGAATTTATCTTAACTGATAAATAGCAAGTAAATAACTGATTGTTGAAAGTTGAGTCTGATGTCAGTGACAGCTCCGGAGACCTGTTTACGCAGCATTTAATGCACTTGTGTTATTAATGATGCACTTCCCTGTCCCAGGGATAAAAATGATGATTCGTAAGACTCAGCCAATTATAGTAAGTATGGAATACTCAGGTAAAATTCTGAGGGAATAATACAAGTCGTGATTGCGTGGCAACCTTTGTATTGTATGCAGGATTGACGCTCATGTATCCAGGTGTTGTGTGTGTGTACTCACCTAGTTGTGGTTCCAGGGTCGATTCACAGCTCCTGGCCCCGGCTCTTCACTGGTTGCTTATAGATCACTCTTCCTGCTCCATGAGCTTTATCATATCTCTTCTTAAAGCTATGTATGGATCCTGCCTCCACTACATCACTAGTTTTAATGTCACCAGACAAACACCTGACATTGTGTTCTTATGAGAGAATTGTATTTATGTAGCCAGGTGTTAAGATTATTATTATTACAATAAAAAAAGCGCTAAACCACAAGGGTCATACAGCCAGGTGTTAAGAAGTATTGTGTGCTTATGAAGACCAGTGTTAAGTACAGACGGGCCTCGCTTATACAGCAGGTCAAGTTCCAGACTACTGTTGTAAAGCGAAAATCGCTATAATGTGAATCATGAGCCTTTTTTCACTTTTAAATGCATATAAAACCTGATAACATGTTTACGCTATCATATACGTATTAAGTGAGCAATGTAGCTAGGCCTAAAAAAATGCATATACAGTCCAGACATTACTTACCTTAAAATATTCTCGTCATTAGCATATAGTGAGTGCTGAATAAATTTATTGTAGGAAGTCTGAATAAGTGAATGGTATAAATGAAAACCGCTGTATTAGCGAAATGCTGTAAAAGAAGTGCTGTAAAGCGGGGCCTGCATGTATTGTGCTCCGAGGAGTGAACTGACACATGTAAGCTGTACTCCTTCACTTTGTCTACAGAAACGTTTTTCATTGAGAAGCGCTAGAATCGTAAGGGCTATGCAGTGCTTGGGTATTTGAGATAATCATGAATATTCAAGGAATGGGAGGAGATATCTCAAATTCCTTGAATCAAGCGCCTTTTACCAGGATCAAGGGCTCTTGATCCAGTGAGACCGAGCTATCATCGTTTTATCTTCATCACACATTGCCGCCAGTTTCCCCCATGCATCCTATGACCCCTATGGGTTTAGTGCTTCCCCAGGAATAAAATGAACCCTTTTTTTTATCCGACTCTCAATTTATTTGAGGTAATGTTTACAGAAAAGGCGTCGCGTCGTTCTCTTGAAAATACTGAACACTTTTACACGTATTTGTAAATAAAACATTATGTAAACATTGATATGTAATGAACATTCATTACATTTATGGACAGGATTTCTTATGTTTGTGTTCTGTGTTTAAAATGATCACAGTCATGTCATGCAGTATTGTTAGTATATTGTGCATGATATTCGTTCAACAGTTCTATAAAACTATGCAAATTCTTAGACATTATTGGTACGTGTTATTTTATTCACGATTTAACAAGGGTTGGCGCAAAATAACTAACAATTAAAAATTTGCATAACTGTTTAATTAAAGTGGCGGTTGTTATAAGCATTGTGAGTGAAACATTGCGATAAACATTACGAGATATTTACACAATTACGGTGTCTGATAACTCAGTATAAGCGCCCTCAGCTGACAGCCTCAGGACCCGGATTCACTCTCAGAAGAGTTGAGTTATCTGGACACGTTTTCTTTCACCTGCTGCCTTGTTTACCTAGAAGATAACCAGGTGAGTGTTAGTGGACTGTTGTGAGTGGTAGCCTGGGAGCAACAATACTAGTATACTGTATACTGAGCTGGGCTCTGAAATGAGCTGAGGTAAAATAACAGCTCTTGGCCAGTGGCGTCGTAAGGGGGGGGGACAGGGGAGGGCCACCCAGGGTGACAGCATCAAGGGGGTGACACCATAGAGCCTCTAAAGAAGGTGACACTAATGCACCTCTAAAGGTGACACTAATGCACCTCTAAAGGTGACACTAATGCACCTCTAAAGATGACACTAATGCACCTCTAAAGGTGCCACTAATGCACCTCTAAAGGTGACACTAATGCACCTCTAAAGGTGACACTAATGCACCTCTAAAGATGACACTAATGCACAAAACATTGCTGTACCCACATAAGAGAAGAATCCTGTTTCTATATAGCCTATTATATGATTACAGAGTAATCGTTGATTTTGATGATGTGATACATGATTTTGCAGGATTGAAGCCAAGGAAATGTAAGATCCGATTCATTGAGATGTTACCTGTACTCAAGGTCACTGAGATGTTACCTGTACTCAAGGTCAAATCGGAACTAGTGTTTCTCTGATATTGCAATGTTTTTCTATATTTTTCAGTTTTTTTTTTTTTTTTGCATTGTTGAAGATGGATAAATGTAGGATCTGTTGCCTGGACTCAAAGTGGTATTTGAGTTTGTTTCCTCAATATTACTACGATTATTTATTTTATCATTAATAAAGTTGAGAAGTATTCTCCTGTTCGGTTTATGGCCCTTAAACGTTCTCATTGCTAAACACTAGTCATTGGTCATGCAGTAGTGACGTCACTGGTCATGCAGTAGTGACGTCACTGGTCATGCAGTAGTGACGTCACTGGTCATGCAGTAGTGACGTCACTGGTCATGCAGTAGTGACGTCACTGGTCATGCAGTAGTGACGTCACTGGTCATGCAGTAGTGACGTCACTGGTCATGCAGTAGTGACGTCACTGGTCATGCAGTAGTGACGTCATTGGTCATGCAGTAGTGACGTCACTGGTCATGCAGTAGTGACGTCATTGGTCATGCAGTAGTGACGTAATTGGAGTTTACTCCCCAAAACCCCCCGACCTTCGATTTCATGGGAGTGACACCAAAGATGCCGCCCCGGGTGACACCAACCCTAGCAACGCCACAGCTCATGGCCTTCAGATTCATAGAAGAAATAAATGGGAATAAGTCAGGAGTATCTGAGAGAGAGCTAAGGAAGGGGTAGCAGTAATATTGAAGGATCCGTTATGGAAGGAGAAGAGGTAATATAAATGCATAAATTCAAGGATTATGTGGATTAAAATAAAGGTCCCATGCAAAAAAATATTTATAATAAGTGTTTATGCACCTGGAGACGAGAGGAATGTAGAGGAGAGAGAAATTTTGGGAATGTTAAGTGAGGTTTAGGAAGTTTTGAACCGAGAGAGTAATGGTGGTAGGGGACCTGAATGTCAGAGTGGGAGAAACAGTTATAGAGGGAGTGGTAGGTAAGTTTGGAGTGCCAGGGGTAAATTATAATGGAGGGCCTTTGATTGAACTTTATATAGAAAGAGGTTTGGTAGTAAGTAATACATATTTAAAAAAAAAAATACGAGATATCAGATAGGGTGTAATGACAGTAGTTTGTTGGATTATGTATTGGTGGATAAAAGGATAATGGACTTCTGGATGTGCATGTTTATAGAGGGGCCACTAATATATCAGATAATTTTTAAGCTATATCGAAAGTAAAAGGAAGATGGGATACTAGGAGAACGGCATCAACAAATAAGAGAGATCTGAAAGTTTCTAAACTAAAGGAGGAGACAGGGTAAGATATAAGCAACTGTAGGTAGAAAGATGGGCTAGTGAGAGTGTAGATAATAGGTAATGGATGGTTAAAATCTCTCACATAAATAGAGCATTAGGCTCTTGTCCAGTTAGACTGTTGTCTAATGCTCCGTTTATTCAGTTGAGGGATTTTAACCATCCAATTGTTTTTGAAAAGCCCGAGAATGTTATATCAAGCAGATCTATGATTGAGAGAAATGTAATTGAATTAAGCTTCAGAGAAAACTGTTTTGATTTTAATATGAATATTGGTTTAGGATTATACAAATTAGGACAGGTGAGGTGTCGGATATGACCGAGAGATGATATCTCGGCCTTATAAGCCTTCTGCTGTTCTGTTATTTTTACAGTTCCTTGATAATGTGAGAAATCAAGAAACTGCCTGAATTTCACTTATTTTTCAAAATGGTTGTTTTACAAACAAACACGTATATGAGAATCGCGAACACGCGATACAAGATGCAAAACAACCACCATATTGGGAAAATTTATGGAATCAATAACTGCAGAGGCAATTCGTAACCATCTTGAAAGGCATAAATTGATTAATGAATCTCAACACGGTTTTACAAAGGGGCGTTCCTGTCTTACGAATTTACTAACTTTTTCCACTAAGGTGTTTGAGGAGGTAGATCATGGTATTGAATATGATAGTGTATATGGACTTCAGTAAGGCTTTCGATAGAATTCCACATCAGAGGCTATTGAGGAAACTTAAGGTACACGGAATAGGAGGATCATTTTTTTCCTGGGTAGAGGCATGGTTGACAAATAGGCAGCAGAGAGTTTGCAAAAATGGGGAGAAATCAGAACGGGGGCACATCACAAGCGGTGTTCCACAGGGGTCAGTGTTGGGCCCCTGGTTGTTCACAATTTACATAAACGACATAGATGAGAGAATCGCCTCACACACCGACAGGTTCCGGCCCTGCCACCACCGCCTAACCTCCCTCATGACTCTATCTACTCTTGCCCCACGATACCCACCCCTCGCTATAAATTCATGCCTAACGTATAACCCCAATAATCTCCTATACAAAGGTATCAGACCCATACCTCCCTTCCCTACCTTTGTCATTATCACCTCCTTTCATAACCAATGCCTCCGAAACCACAAATGAATCGCAAAACCCTTTCCTGCAAGCGCTGGATGTCTCTTTCTAGGAGGGTATATACGGCGGCGACATACCAAAGCTTACTATACACCAAAGAATTAATAACAATCGTCCTTTGCAAGAGGGTTACCTCGCCCGGCCTCCATCCCGCCAGCCTACCTAAAGCTGCGTCAACCACCACAGAGGAATTAATCTCACGCGCTACGCTCGCCACATTACCAAAAGTCACCCCGCATATTTTTAATCTATGTACTGTTGCCCACCCAAACCTCTGCCCCAACGCCCCCCCCCCCACTCATGTTCCTACCTCTAACAACTTAGATTTCGTCCTATTCGCCCGCATACCTGTTGCCCACCCAAAAACCTCTATGATTCTGTTGACATTCCCCAATCCCTTTTCGCTACCCACTAAAATGGTGGTGTCATCCACGTAACCAATAATCCTCACTCCTCCTCCTATCTCACAACCTCCCTCCCTGATGCCCTCCGACACCAGCCTGTAAAAGGGATCCTCTAAACATGCAAACAGAAGCTGTGATAAGGGGCACCCCTGATGCAACCCCCGTTCCATGCTCACCACAGACCCCACCCTCCTGTTCACCTGTACTGTTACTCTAGCCCCTGCATACAAAGTGTGCAACCATCCCACTACCTCCTCTCCAAACTCCTGTCTCAACAGTATACCTATTAACATGCCTCTATCTACACTGTCGTAGGCTGTTTTCCAGTCCAGCCCCACGACACCCCCCACCCCCTACCCTCAATGAAACGTTTAATCCTGTGATGTCTCTCCCTCATGCTGCATCCCGGGACTCCATACAGCCCACCCTCGAATAACTTCCCCAAAACCTTCTTCATGCGCAAAAAATTTATAGTCAGCACATAATAACGTGATTGGCCTTTATGCCTGAAGAGTCCCACAGCCACTTCCCTTAGACACTAAAACCACGATCCCCGTATCTAGCACCCCGCCCATCCTGCCCCACAACTTCATATCATTGAGTACCCTGACCAATGGGCCACATAAAAGTCCCCCAAAATCCCATCGAGACCCGGCGCTTTCCCCAATTTTTGGCTCCTCACTGCCTGCCACACTTCCTCTTCAGTAATACATCCTTCCATAAGCTCCTTATCCTCCGTACCTAGTCTCGAAACGTTACCCTCCAAAACCATCTCACTTGCATGCCCATCACCTTGCCTCCATCCCAATTTGTGCTCAAACCATTTATCAGTGTAGCAACTCATGGCATCTGTGGTGCAATTACCTGCCCACTGCTATACCTCCCAAATCCTCCTCAACCACTAATGACATAACTGTCATCCCCTTTCTCCAGACTTGAAACTTACGTAAAATTACCGCCGAGGGTTTATCCCCCTAAAGTGCCTCTTCTAAACCCCTGCACCCCGAGTGTGAAATCCTTCTTTTTATATGTCCCTCAGTTGCATCCAAGATTTTCAATTTCTTCATACGGATATCTCCCTGCTCCCCCATAGCACTCCTTTAGTTGCCCCTCCAAATTCCTCTGCATCCCCAACTGTAAACGTGCCTCTCTCCCGCCCACCCTTTTGTAGAATTCCCAAATAGCCACTTTCGCTCTCACGTTCCACCAATCCACCACGTCGCCAACCCCCCGACCCCCATCCCAGAACCTCACCAACCATTCCGCAAAAATCTCTCGATGATCTGGCCCTTGCAACAAACGTACATTCAACTTCCAGTAGCTGGGGTAAATCCTCACTGCTCCTTCCCACCCCAGCTCAGCCAAAACACCTCTGTGGTCCAAGTAACTCAGATCCTCACAAGATACAGCACTGACCCGAACAGCACCCGACATATAAACCCGATCCAGCTGTGCTGCCACCCACCTCCCTTAACTACGTCCACCACCCCGACCACCTGCAACACCTCCCTTAAGACCCCCAATGCACAACCCGCCCCCCTAGGTTCCACATCCTTCCCTCTAATCATGCAATTCCAATCACCCACGATGATGGTGACTAAAGGGAGACCTCGCAAAGCGTAAACTAAAAAATCGCGAACAAACTCTTCCTTCACCCGACGATTGTTAGTCGCGCATATAAACCCCTATAAAACATACCTGTATGTCACCCCACTCCCCCTCTACCAGAACAATCCTTCCCCTCCCCCTCCTCCCATGCCTTCAACCTTAAGGGGCTGGTCTCACGGATCTCCACAACAACCCCACCCTTGGGATTTTCAGAACTCCCCGAATAACATGTATAACCTTTCAATCGTAAGTCCCTTCCACACCTGAAATTGTGCTCCTGAAAGAAGCAAACATCAACATTCATGCGTCTGAGTGTTATCTCTACCCATCTCCTCTTTACCTCCGTTCGGAGGCCATTAACATTCATGTTGAAACACCTGAAAACATCAATGGGGGTTTACCACTACGTTGTACTGGTCCTGTCACACCTGTCCTGGACATTCCACTAACTCCTCGACAAACCTTTCCACCAACCCCACTATTCTTCCTCTGCTGTGCCACCTTCCTACCCTTGGCCACATCTGCATAGACCATTTTACACGACCTTTGGCCTGGGTTAGCACATCATCCTCAGCGGTACCGCTAGGCCGTTTGCGGATACTTCGCCACTTCCATTTCCTCTTCACTATCCTCTCTATGCACTTCCACCTCCGCTGTAAGCACAGACCCGCGGTCAGCAAAGTCCGCACCACTACTGTCCACGCACACTGAACGCTCCAACTCCACAGGTGAGTCCACCGTTGGACTTAATAAACCCATTTGGCAGTGGGTGCTCAAGAATCCTCTGGATCTCCTCTAAACTGGGAACTGATAACAAGACTCCACCACCGCCTGCTCGTCACCCGAGACATCCCAACCTGGATCCTGTGTTACAACATGCGACGCCGGGGTTAAGGTCAAAACAGCCTCCTCTCGCTGCCTCATCAGCTGCACTCCAACTGTCCATGATGGATGCATCAGCCAAGGCAACCGTCGCAGCTGATGGCACTCGAGGTACTGGTTCCTCACGCCGACCGTCTCGTCACAAATGGCTCCACCTTCCCCACCCTGCTGCCGCTCCCTACATCGCTCACACGTCGCCGCCACATGACCCGTGGCACCACAGAGACACGTCCTTAGATCCTCAGCATATGTTACGTACACCTGTGTACGATAAGCCTCCATTAGGACGTATGACGGAATCTGCCACCTCAGGGTCATTTTGAGGGAGTAGAACCCCTCCGGCATACCTGCGTAAATTCCCTGGTCCCACCGTCCCACAGTGGCCACATGAATGGCCCCATATTGACTGAAGACTTGCCTGACATCTTCTTCAGCTGCCTCAAACGGAATGTTCCATATTCGAATCCAAGAATGATATGCCAATACATCGCGCAGACGTACCTCCAGCCCTGTGTTGATGACGATTCTTTTCTCCTTGTACTTATTCACAGTTTCCTCGTATGTGCTGGTGGAGGCGAAATTTACGAAGATCCTGGCGGCTCCATTCAGGAAATCCCATATAAAGATTCATGTGGGAGCCCATATGTATCCCGTATAATCAAAGGCAGGAGAACCTTGGCATTGTCTGGGTATACAGCTCCCCGAATCAAGTCGATGCAAACAGTGTTCACCCATCGCCGGTACCCGTCCGCCATGTTGGTGAAAACAATGTTTTTCTTCTTTACTGCTAGGGGACACCACAGCTCACCCGTTCACCTCCAAGGTTGGGGAGCGACTGTTAATAGAGTTGTGGATGAGTGGAAAAAACTCCCGAGTACAGTTATAGAGGTTGAAACGTTGTGTAGTTTTAAAATAGGTTAGATAAATACATGAGTGAGTGGGTGTGGGTGGGTGTGAGTTGGATCTGACTAGCTTGTGCTAATAGGTCAGATGCCGTGCTCTTTCCTAAAGTGAATGTGACCTGACTTGACTAGTTTAGGATATTGGCTTAAGCCGGTAGGAGACCTGAATCTGCCTCGCATGGGCCAGTACGCCTACTGCACTGTTTCTTCTTTCTTATATTCTTAACATAAGAAAGAAGAAACTCTGTGCAGGCCTACTGGCCCATGTGAGGCAGGTCTAGTCTTCTACCGGATTAAGCCAGTAAAAGACTAGGAACTGCCAAGCAAACGAATCTGCTGAGATCTCTTATGGAATGCGGTCAGTAGTAACAGCCTGGTTGATCAGGCCCTGATCCACCAAGAAGTCTGATAATGGACCAGGCTATGGGGGCGTTGTGAAACTCACTAGGAAATTTAAAAGGGGAAAGACATGGGAGTGATCATTAATGGTGATACTTAAACAATTTCCAGCCAGGAGCTGTAAGAGTAACATTATGGTAGCCTTCATAGCTAGAAGAATTTAGTACAACTCGCCAGAAACAATGCTAGGACTCGTAACATGCTTGGCATATGCTGTTAAATTTTACAATCGAATAGCAGGCATACTATAGAGGGTGGATAACTTTATTAAAAATTAGTTCCTTTGAAGACTCGAATACATTCCATACCACGGGTGGGGTTCGAACTCGCGGTCACAGAGTCTCAAAACTTCAGACCGTCGCGTAAGCCACTGGGCCAGCTAGCTTCAATAAGACCTTCCTATGTTGTAGAAATATACCTAGTTGGATGAATCTTATTGAAGCTAGCTGGCCCAGTGGCTTACGCGACGGTCTGGAGTTTTGAGACTCTCTGACCGCGGGTTCGAACCCCACCTGTGGTATGGTTTGTTTGCAATCGTGTCATTACGATTTCGTGAGTCAAGTTATAAAGACATTTCACTCACATTTTAGATACTAAACAAAAGTCTGACACTCAAAAATGTAGAGCTATTTTAAGTAACACCTTTATTTAATTAGCAAAATTGTATTTATTATTAATGTGCTGTTACCCATTTTTTATTACAGTAACGTAGTGGGAACAAAAACTAGCTGTATTTCCCTGCCATATTCAGTCACACAATATGGGTTACGTAGCGTAGAAATTTGTCAGCCTGAGATGGGAGACTCCAGTAGGACAATGATAATATCGTTAAGTATTCCATTATAGGATCATCAGCTACGGCAGTTTCAGAAGTTTCAGCAGAGCTGGATTTACTGTCCCTTAGGAATTACCATATCTCATGTTGGGAAATAAATTCTGAAGGTATGGGGTTACTTAACTAACGTGGGTAAATATTCTTTAACCAAAAGCATTATACAACATTAGGACAGACTGTCTTCTAAAATTACAAAAGCAAAAACAATATACTTTTTTAAGAAACTCTTGAACTACCAATCTGCAGATATTGCAAATGTCGGAGATTGCCTAAGATCACAGACTCAGGTTTACCTATACTGGGCGATGGGAAGTAAATTCCACAACCACAAGATCTTTTGGACCCTCGAAGCAGCGAATAGCAGTGGGACTATCGACTACCAGGATTATAGTGACAGTTTATATAGTAGACTCTTGGTGCAGGGTAAACCTATATAACAGACTAAGTTTCGGTGTTTCTCCCTTTCTCTCTTTCTCTTTTTTTTCTCCGTATATATATATATATATATATATATATATATATATATATATATATATATATATATATATATATATATATATATATATATATATATATATATATATATACGGACCCACGGGTCCGTGGATTAGAGCGTCATGGAATTTTTGCTCACCATGAGGCGGGCTAAAACAACGTGGGTTCGATCCCCCTGCTAGTACTACTCGCCGGACTCGAGCTGACGTCAGGTGTGAGTGGTGTGGGTTAGGGAGAACGACACCTCTCTCGGTCTCGATTAGGTCTTCCTTGCTCATTTACTTTGATTGAGAAACTATCTTGAGTAAAATATTATTCTCTCAGTGTCTAGAAAGTACTTGTGACACTTTCACTTAGAAGTTCTCCTGTGTTTAAGAGACTTCCATTACTCTGGTCGGATTATAAGTTGTTAAACTTGGATCGTCTCTGTTCGTAGAGACTCTGTAACTTTATCAATTCTATGTATAAAGACCCATTCAGCCAGAATGGATGTCTACCTACCTTGAGTCTACCTGGAGAGAATTCCAGGGGTCAACGCCCCCGCTGCCCGGTCTGTGACCAGGCCTCCTGTTGGACCAGAGCCTGATCAACCAGGCTGTTACTGCTGGCCGCACGCAGTCCAACGTACGAACCACAGCCCGGCTGATCAGGTACCGACTTGAGGTGCCTGTCCAGTGCCTGCTTGAAGTGTCAGTGTAAACTGTATATAATTTATAAGTCTGTTAAGTGTTCGTATCTAATTCATAAGTAAAAGGTACAATTAAAACACCTTAAGACCATAACTTAATATACGTTATATTAAAGATAAATTTTACGAAGTTTTTATGTTCTCACTTACATCATAACTTCTCATTACGTTTTGTTCACAGGTATATCTAATACGAATAAACCCCTAGTTGCAAGCCACATATCCTTCAGCAATTCGCAATATTGATTAAATATCATTCGTTCGCGGTTACTATATATATATATAGTATATGGGGAAGTGGAACAGAATTCTTCCTCCGTAAGCCATGCGTGTCGTAAGAGGCGACTAAAATGCCGGGAGCATAGGGCTAGTAACCCCTTCTCCTGTATACATTACTAAAGCTAAAAGAGAAACTTTTGTTTTTCTTTTGGGCCACCCTGCCTCGGTGGGATACGGCCGGTTTGTTGAAAGAAGATATATATATATATATATATATATATATATATATATATATATATATATATATATATATATATATATATATATATATATATATATATACACACACACACACACACACCTCTCTCTGGCTCCCCTCCCATAGCTCAATTCTGGCCGTCTTTCCCCTCTTCCCGTCTGCCCTGCCCTTCTTCCCGTCGTTCAGGACAGAGTGATGATGACGAAGTGAGGGGAGTCCTGTTACCATGATAACCCCAGATCACCTTCCCCTCACCTCCTTGCCCGCTCTGGCGCCCTCCCTCCCTTCCTCTCACCTCCTTGCCCGCTCTGGCGCCCTCCCTCTCTCCCTCTCACCTCCTTGCCTGCTCTGGCGCCCTCCCTCTCTCCCTCTCACCTCCTTGCCCGCTCTGGCGCCCTCCCTCTCTCCCTCTCACTTCCCTCCCTCCCTTCCTCTCTCTCTCACTGGGTTTTACAAGGTTAGGTTAAGGGTTCCTAACTTTATTTACAAAGCTAAGAGCTGTTACCTACATCTGCTCATTCGAAAGCCTTTTTATTGTTAAGAGATATTTAGATAGGGAACAGGAAGAAGTTGGAGCCATCTGTGGGTCAGCTATTTTATTTGGTCAACTGTACGAACATGATCCAGACACGAGTCATCCTAGAAATAATAAATTATTTTTTCTCTTTCTCTCTCTCTTTTTCTCTCCCCTTTCTGCTTCTCCATGCCTTTCCCTCTCTCTCTCTCCTTGCTGTCCCTCTTGTCCTCTCCCATTTCTCTCTTCACATTTCTCTTCTTTTATTCTCTCTCTTCATATTTCTCTCCTATCCCTTTTATCTTCCTCCGTTGATTCTTTCTCTCCTTCCTCCTCTCCCCCATCTTTCTCTCTCTCTCGTGATGTTCCATCAAGGACCTTATTGCCTCAGTTATTAAGAAGTGCTGTTATTAAAAGTGTTGGTTTTCTTTATTCTTTAAGATTGCTGACCTGGGTTTTAGTAGATCAGCCCTTTAATAGGGCTGGTCTAAAGAGGTGAGTTGTAGTAATTTAAGAAAGAGCTTCAGTCACAGAATAATCAGGCAGGGAAGGACTTTGATTAGGAGGCAGTGAAAGCAAACACTATACATAGTTTAAAGGATAGATAGAACAGAGTGAATAAGGTAGGAATCTTGAGTCCAGTCGTGTGAGGTTAAGACGCGAAACTAAGATTCGAGACTCGATCTCCATAACTACAAAAAAAAGTGAATATAAATAGACGAGTACACTCGCACCTGGAGCGTCAACACAATCACGAATATTGACGCCGACTTTCCCCGCTTCTTCACTTACTTGATGCTAATGTACACATACACAGAAACCATCACCATCAGCATACACTCCATGATTTCGGAGAGTGAGAAGGAGAGAGATGCGGGGAGAGAGAGGCGGGGAGAGAGAGAGAGAGAGGGAGAGAGAGAGGCGAGGGAGAGAGGCGAGAGAGAGAAAGAGAGGGGGAGAGGAAGGAGAGAGAATATACGTACGTACATATGTGGGAAAGAGAAATGGCAGAAGAGCTATCAGTCTATACAGAAGTAATCTGTTGGTAGAGCCAAACTAGCTTGTACGACACAGTTACAAATCTCTTTGAGTAGATGAGATCAGGGTAGAAAAATACAGCGTTCTCTTCTGGATGAACGATGATCTAAGATGACACGTAGTGAAAAAGACACTACACTAACAGTGAAGTCTTCATTGTATAGTTGAGAAGGTCCATGACTGGACTGTCTCACCTAAACAAAAACACATACGACCTAATAAGATAAACGAGCACTGTGAGGTAAAACTTGGGAAAGGTCACAAGTGAAGTAACAAACGAGGTCATGAGGAGACATCTCAAACAAGGAATAAATATTAGGTACCAACGTGTGGTGGGGATGGGGGGTAATCGGGGAGCTATAAGTCCATTTGGAAATAGTTTTATTATATAAATCATGTACCATATGCCACACTTATTGGACAGTGTCAGATAAATGTATAATTTCTCCTCCCAGAATCACGTGTCCTATTTGATCCTCCTGATATAACAGTTGTGCTGCCCTGTCCTCCTGATATGTGAGCACAGACTGCACTGAGCGACACCAGCATTTCTGGTTTTGTCCCTCTTGTAATCATGTTTGTGTTCCTGTAGGCGAATTTGAAGGTCATGCCCTGTTTTAATACGTCTTTCACGTGGAATGGTGTAAACTCCTGCAGCAGTAGTACTCTTCAGTCTGTGAGGTGTTTTATGGTTTTACTGGTTATAAGAGCAATGTCGATGTTGGTCTTTCGTTTTATGATTAAGATAGTGGAGGCAACCTGTCCTGTGGGAGGACAAGCTGAAGATCTAATATTAGCTTTTACCTTAAAATGATGTCGATGAGTAAGGCTATCCTCTGTAGGAGTATATTAAGTGCAGTAGCAACTTGAGTGTGGTGAAAGCGTCCTCGGTGCATTTTTGTTCCTCAGGAAATTCTTCATTACAGATCTTGAGAGTGCATAGGAAAAACCTTTTGATGACTCCACGTTAGTCTTGGGGTTGTGGTAGAAAAAATACCTGACCTAATGTACCAACACACTTACAAGTGAAGAGAAAATGAACTTCCACACTGTTAGGCAAATGAGTGAAGACATTAGAATATGTTCTGTACGCAGTAACGTCACATAGAAAAGCCAACATGACTGCACCCTCACCATGCTTTGTAACCGTAGCCACAGAAAAGATGCTGCTAGATCTTGGATCATCATCATCAATCAAGTTACGCCTTGTCCTACACTGAGACGGAAGCCGTCAGCCTAGAGCTCAAGTTTTCTATTGACATCCATCAACCTGGCCAGTATATGAACATTATCAGTCGGAAACATAGACACACCGACTCTTGAGTTAATGAAAGGGTACATTTAGTGTACCATCTCTGTCACCTGACAACACACCTCAACACCTCTACCCAAGAGATTTTGACGTCCTTCAAGTTTGGCATTACTCTTAATAGCAACAACTACTTTCATAAACCCCTCCCCCTTAATAACCATAGCACCTCATACTTTTCCTAAAGACACTACCTCCTTTCTTAAAGAGGTCTGGAAGTTTCTCATTTGCATTACACTGAGAAAGGAACTCGATTACCCTCTGCCTACTGTACCCAAACCTGCATATATTTATGGTTTCACTACGATTCACAAACCAGAGATTTCCCTTCGACCCATCACATCCAGGATTGGCAGCGCCCCTCTCCCTCCCTCACCGATCGTGAACGTCTTAGCTAGACACCTGTCCAAACTGTTAGATGCTTTTAGCAACTCCCATCTCCATTCCTCCGAGACCTTTCCAGATTTAACCAGATCTTTAGAAACAACAACAAAACCCGCGCCAACCTCGACGTAACCTCTTTTTTTTTACTCGTGTTCTCATTGATCAGATTATTTACTTTCTCCACAACTCCATTCCTGATGACCTGCCACTTCCTCTTCCTAAACAAGACTTTATGAATCTCACAAAGTTACTTATCAGTTTCTGTCTTCTCCTGTGGTGAGTTCGCCCCTCAGTGCAATATTCCCTTCTTTCCATATTTCCCCTTTACCGAGAATACCTAGAGAAGAGAGAGAGAGAGAGAGAGAGAGAGAGAGAGAGAGAGAGAGAGAATGGGAGATTGCATCAAGAACATCATCCCACACAATTTCACATGCTTGAAATATGTCGCTGATGTCTTTTTCATTGTCTCTAGATTCTTTAATCTTCAACTTGTTCACACGCGTAGTAGAGCCCACCATTCAGAAGAAAAGGATGATGCATTGCCCTTTACATCCTCATAAAGGAAGCTCTCTCAATTACGACAACTTGATGAAGTATTTTTTCCACCATGACCCCAATACTAAACGTGGAGTCATTATTGGGTTTCTTATTAGAGGCTTCAGTATGTGTACTGAAAAATTTCTCGAGGAACAAAAATACATGGGAGGTTCCCACCACACCTCATCCCCTAATGCAAAAGGATATTATTCCTCAGGTAACTCCCAGGGAAACGATTAACACTGATGATCGTCTTCTCTTCACTGGACAGGTTGCAGCCACTATCATCCCCATATTCCGAAAAGCCGGAGATATAGAGTGATAAAAGTATTGTATATAGAATGTAGGAATATTAACCGAAAAATAACCAAACCTGTGCTACCTTCGATTAGAGATTTTGCCACCGAAGTGGCTAGTTTATTGTGCATCCCATATCCATCCTGTGGATGGTAGAGCAAGAGCATATGGATACACAAAAGGCCCCAAAAGGGTTAACAGGAGTACATCTAGATTTAAATCTTCAGTTCACTTATCTGTTATAATCATATTTAGGAAATTTGCTTAATATATCTGGTATCTTATTTTCATTAATAAGATACCTTGACATGTCACACAGGTTATTATATTGTCTATCTCAGTATTCTTCAATAAGTGGACTTCGTAATGTTTATCAGATAGAAAAGGATATTTACCATATTTTATTTTATCCTGTCTAACCTTCTTGACTTACATTCTTTCACAATTACCACGAAGTGTTAAAAATATCTCTTTTTAAGCTTAAGTCTAACACTTTTAAGCTTAAGTCTAACACTTTTAAGCCTAAGTCTAACATTTTTAAGCTTAAGTTTAACACTTTTAAGCTTACTGCCATGGAAATCGAGTGACAATGCAGCCACATTAAAAGCCGTGTAGTCTCAAGTCAAGAAAAAAAAAATGAGGTAATCTTAATAAAAAAAAGCAAGTAGCACAAGTGAATTGGTTATAAGAAACAAAGCAAAACACAAAGAATACACGCAGTAAAAGAACAAAAATTAACTTTATTAGGTTATCCACGCTTAAGGCCATCTCTTTGATAGGAATAAAGATGTAACTAGTATGCAGAACGTAAGAAACTTGTGAGAGGATCTCTCGAGATCCTGTGTATTATTAGTTTCAAAAAATTAAAACAACATCAATGTGGTTTTTATTTATAACATTTTTACCTGTGTACCAATTATAGATATGAAATACGTCTACCTTATTTTCATATCTTTGAGATTATCTCTATAAATGGTGTTAGAGGGAGACCTTGGATCTGAAACATGGTTTTGGAAAGTGTTTACACTTCGTGTAAAGAAATATACGAGATCATCAAAAAGAGGGAAGATAAACCCTAATGTTTAGATTCTTGTTGTATGATCACCTATGCTTACCTTTTGCATTAAGAGAAAATATGTAAAACGATATTACTGAGTGTTTCGTTAACGATTTTTTTTACTGCCATTCTTTACCACTTCTGTTGCTGGCTTGACCAACACTGGTATTCAAACTTCACGAATAAAACTCCATATTTTTTTCTTATTTTTAATAGACTAACGAATAAGAATTGTGGACCTGTAACTTGGAGCCACATGTGAGGACATGTAACTTGGAGCCACATGTGAGGACATGTAACTTGGAGCCACATGTGAGGACATGTGACTTGAAGATATAAAGCCACGTGTGTGGTCTATAGTTCTGACTTCTTTGTAAACCTGAAGAATTACCTCTTAAAACTATGGTATAATGAAGAGTAAAAGTAATACATGATTCTGGACCAGCAGGAATAAGCCCAACTGAGCTAAGTAAATTATATCCTCTTAACGAAACAAAAGGAGAGGAAACAAAAGTCATATGGTAGATTTCTTGAAATAACAAGTGGGTGACCTTGTAGGGTGACCTTGTAGGGTGACCTTGTAGGGTGACCTTGTAGGGTTACCTTGTAGGGTGAGCCTGGTGGGTGGGTCGTCTAGATCTGAGAAAATAATGTTACTATACATTTACCTATGGGTGGGATAGGGGTTGTTTGGTAGCGTAGTGATGTGACGATACTAAATTTATTGTCACTACCAATACCCTATTTTCGGCTGATACCAATACTTTTCCTATATTTTTTTTAGTTTTAAAATTATAACGATTATATTCAATATATAAGGGAATGTTTATTGCACAATGGGTATTAAATAACACAGGAAGGTTAAATATTAAATAAACGACATTATCAAAGAAATTACTTGACCTGTTGTGTTAGCTAACTGTTGTCAAAAACACTTGTCGATAGTGTGTGTACTCACCCAATTGTGGTTGAAGGGGTCGATTCACAGCTCCTGGCCCCGCCTCTTCACTGGCCGCTACTCGGTCACTCTGGAAAAATAAACACATAAGCAGTATAATGTGATCCTTTATTGACAACGTTTCGCCCACGCAGTGGGCTTTATCGAGTCACAGACAGATCTACCTGGAAAATGAGTAACATGAATATATATAGGGTATAGTCAGGTGGAGAATGCTGGGTCAGGTGGAGAAAGCTGCATATGACAGTCTAAAAAGTAGTGTGATAGTTTAAAACCTTGTGTGACTTAAAGGACCTGCAGTGTTCCATTCTTGAGTTCTAGGTGGGATAGCGTTGAAGAAGTTTCTTGGCAATAGGTTCAGCTATGTTGTAGAAGCCGTTGTTCTGGTTGAAGTTGTTGGATATACAGATAAGTGATGATTCCAGGATTCTTCGGTATTGAGTGTTGTCTTCTCTGGCGATGAGTCTTGCGTTTCTGTAGTTGATTAAATGGTTGTGTAAATTTCGGTGTTGAACACAGACATTTCTTGAGTCGTCAGATCTGCCTGCGTACTGGTGTTCTGAAATACGTGTTTGGAGGTTTCTGGATGTTTCGCCGATGTATAATTTGCTGCAGCCATTACAAGGGATTGAGTATACCCCTGCCGTGGATTGAAGCTTGTCCTGTCTGTTACTGGTAATGTCCTTGATGGTGGTGGATGTGGAGGTGGATACTCGGAATGAGGTCTTAGAAAAAATGTTGGAAACGTGTTTGGTAATGGAGTTGGTGGGAAGGACTATGTATCACTTCTCAGCAGTGTCTTCTTTGGGTGTGTTGAAGATGTTTAATGCCCGTCCTCGTCACTTCATTAGAGACTGCAGACGACGGGCATTAAACATCTTCAACACACCCAGAGAAGACACTGCTGAGAGAGATACATAGTCCTTCCACCAACTCCATTTCCAAACACGTTTCCAACATTTTTCTAATACCTCATTCCAGTATCCACAACCATCAAGGACATTACCAGTAACAGACAGGACAAACTTCAATCCACTGCAGGGTATACACAATCCCTTGTAATAGCTGCAGCAAATTATACATCGGCGAAACATCAGAGACCTCCAACACGTATTTCAGAACCAGTACGCAGGCAGATCTGACGACTCAGAAATGCCTGTGTTCAACACCGAAATTTACACAACCATTTAATCAACTACAGAAACGCAAGACTCATCGCCAGAGAAGACAACACTCAATACCGAAGAATCCTGGAATCATCACTATCTGTATATCCAACAACTTCAACCAGAACAACGGCTTTACAACATAGCTGAACCTATTGCCAAGAACTTCTTCAACGCTATCCACATAGAACTCAAGAATGGAACACTGCAGATCCTTTAAGTCACACAAGGTTTTAAACTATCACACTACTTTTTAGACTGTCATATGCAGCTTTCTCCACCTGACCCAGCATTCTCCACCTGACTATACCCTATATATTCATGTTACTCATTTTCCAGGTAGATCTGTCTGTGACTCGATAAAGCACTGCGTGGGCAAACGGTGTCAATAAAGGATCACACTATACTGCTTATGTGTTTATTTTTCCATTGTGTCGGTATTTTATACCATTTATTTCCATCGGTCACTCTACCTGCTCCATGAGCTTTATCATACCTCTCCTTAAAGCTATGTATGGATCCTGCCTCCACTACATCACTTCCCAGACTATTCCACTTCCTGACAACTCTGTGACTGAAGAAATACTTCCTAACATCCCTGTGGTTCATCTGAGTCTTCAACTTCCAACTGTGACCCCTTGTTGCTGTGTCCAATCTCTGGAACATTCTGTCTCTGTCCACCGTGTCGATTCCTCTCAGTATTTTATATGTCGTTATCATATCCCCTCTATCTCTTCTGTCTTCCAGTGTCGTCAGCTCGATTTCCCTTAACCTCTCCTCGTAGGACATACCCCTTAACTCAGGGACTAGTCTTCTTGCAAACCTCTGCACTTTCTCTAGTTTCCTTACATGTTTGGCTAGGTGAGGATTCCAAACTGGCGCTACATACTCCAGTATGGGACTAACGTACACAGTGTACAGGGTTTTGAACGATTCCTTATTGAGATGTCGAAATGCTGTTCTTAGGTTTGCTAGGCGCCAATATGCTGCAGCAGTTATTTGGTTAATGTGCGCTTCAGGAGATGTGCCCGGTGTTATACTCACCCCAAGATCCTTTTCCTTGAATGAGGTTTGTAGTCTCTGGGCCCCCTAGACTGTACTCCGTCTGCGGTCTTCTTTGTCCTTTCCCAATCTTCATGACTTTGCACTTGGTGAGGTTGAACTCCAGGAGCCAGATTCTGGACCAGGCCTGTAACCTGTCCAGATCCCTTTGTAGTTCTGCCTGGTCCTCCTCCGATTGAATTTTTCTCATCAACTTCACATCATCTGCAGAGACACTTCTGTGTTTTTTTTCCTTCCGTCTTGTTCACATATCCCAGAAACAGTACCGGTCCTAGGACTGACCCTTGTGGAACCCCGGTCGTCACAGGCGCCCACTCTGACACTTCGTCTCGTACCATGACTCTCTGATGTCTTCCCTGTTATACCTGTACGGTCCTCCAGCTTATGCACTAATCCCTTGTGTGGAACTGTGTCAAACGCCTTCTTACAGTCCAAGAAAATGCAATCTACCCACCCCTCTCTCTCTTGTTTTACTGCTGTCACCCTGTCATAGAACTCCAGTAGGTTTGTGACATAGGATTTCCCATCCCTGAAACCGTGCTGGCTGTCGTTGAAAAGCTCATTCCTTCCCCACTCTTCTGCTGATAATCTTCTCCATGACTTTGTATACTATACATGTCAGTGACACTGGTCTGTAGTTTAATGCTTCGTGTCTGTCTCCTTTTTTAAAAATTGGGACTACATTTGCTGTCTTCCATACCTAAGGTAGTTGCCCTGTTTCGATAGATGTGTTGAAAATTGTTGTTAGTGGCACGCACAGCGCCTCTGCTCCCTCTCAGGACCCATGGAGAGATGTTATCCGGCCTCATCTCCTTTGAAGTATCTAGCTCGCTTAGCAGCCTCTTCACTTCTTCCTCGGTTGTATGTATTGTGTCTAACACTTGATGGTGTACCCCACCTCTATCTTTCTGGAGTCCCTTCTGTCGCCTCTGTTGAGCTCCTCACATACTTCTCGGTCGTTTCTTGTGATCTCCACTCCTTTTTTCTTCATCCTGATTACCTGGTTATGAGGACCAGGTAATCAGGCTGAGGAAGGAAGGAGGGAGGAAGGAAGGTGCGTAGGTAATCAGCCTGATTACCTACGCACAATTTTCCGTTGGAGAAGTATAATCTAGAAACCCCGTGAAGTTATGTCTTTAAGAATCATAACAATATAAAAACAACTATCATCACAATCTAGTCGAAGTCCAGACTTACATGCACCGGAGTCCTGATCAGCAAAATGCATACAGCTATGAGGGTACCTTCACCAATTTCAACTTCAACAACAAGAACATCAACTGGGACTAGGTAAACCTTTCCCTAAATGAAACATGTTGGGAAGATATCTTAAATAACTTGGACCCTGAACAGTGCCTTGAAAAGATAATCTTTCTGGTAGCTGAAGTATGTTCATGCATATTCCTCTAAGAAAAAAGAAGAGAAGTAAACGGGAAAGAGAGAGACGCTTCCTCTACAGGAGAAGGCGAAAGATCACTGAGCTCCTGAAGAATGCTTGATTATCTTAAACACGGAAGGAAGCGCTAACCAGGGAAGTTGAAAATATTGAGCTTAATTTAAAGGACTCACACAGGATCCAGAAGAGACAAGAGGAACTAAAAGCGATTAGTGAAATTTAAATAAATTCAAAATATTTCTTTTCATATGCCAAATGCAAGGCAAAAACCACCTCTAGTATGTGGCCCCTGCTCAGACAAGACGGATCCTACACAGATGACAACAAAGAAATGAGTGAGATACTGAAATCTCAATACGACTCTGTGTTCAAATATTTTTTTTCATGAATGAGCTTCAAAACCCTGTTAGTGTATGCCAAAATTCTGGCATAACCCTAACTCCGATAGACTTTGAGAAAGCCATTGACAAAATGTCCATGCATTCAGCCCCAGGTCCAGACTCGAGGAACTCTCTGTTCATTAAGAACTGCAAGAAACACCTCCGGCGCTCTAAGTATGCTGAGAAGCAGCATAGACACAGGTGAGATTCCACAGTCACTAAAAACAATGGATATAGCCCCACTCCTTCAAGGTGGCAGCAAAGCAGTAAGTAAGAACTAAAGTTCAATAGCTTCAACGTCCCATATAATAGAAATCTTTGAAAAGTTCTAAGAAGCACGATTTGCAAACCACTTGGACTCCCAACAATTGCACAACCCAGGTCAACATGGGTTCAGAGCAGGTCGCTCCTGCCTCTCGCAACTACTGGACCACTATGATATGGTCTTGGATGTACTGGAAAACAAACAGAATGCAGATGTAGTATACACAGATTTTGCAAAAGTCTTTGACAAGTGCGACCATGGTGTAATAGCACACAAAATGTGTGCTAAAGGGATAACTGGCAAAGTGGGCAGATGGATCTTCAACTTTCTAACCATTCGAACACAGAGTAGTGGTAAACAGAGTTAAATCGGAAGCTGCCATAGTGAAGAGCTCTGCTCTACAAGGCACCGTACTCGCCCCTATCCTGTTCCTCATCCTCATAACAGACATAGACAGAGATGTAAATCATAGCACCGTATCATTCTTTGCAGGTGATATTAGGATCTGCATGAGAGTGTCATCCATTTAGGACACGACAAATCTCCACGAAGATATAAACCAAGTTTTCCAATTGGCAACGGAGAACAATATGATGTTCAATGAAGAGAAATTCCAACTACTCCTTTATGGAAACCTGGAGAAAATAATAACTAGAACCGAGTATACTACAAACTCTAATCACACAATAGAGCAGAAAAGTAATGTGAAGGATCTGGGTGTGGTAATGTCCGAAGATCTTACCTTCAAGGACCAAAACAATGCCACTATCACATCTGCGAGGAAATTGATAGGATAATGAGAACATGCAAGACAAGAGATGCCAAGCCAATGATGATCCTTTTTAAATTATTTGTTCTCTCTAAGCTGGAATACTGCTGTACATTAACATCTCCATTCAAGACAGGTGAAATTGCAGATCTAGAGAATGTACAGAGAACCTTCACTGCACATATAAGTTCCATCAAACACCTTAACTACTGGGAACGCTTGGAAGCGCTTGACTTGTACTCAGTACAGCACAGGCGAGAGAGATACATAATAATCTACAACTGGAAAATCCTAGTGGGACTGGTCCCTAATCAGTACGCAGAAATCACGGCCGCGGGGGCGTTGATCCCCGGAATACCCTCCAGGTAGACTCCAAGTATTCATGCTATCCTTTATTTAGGCCTTAATTTCATTACTCATAAAAACTTTAGCTAGGCACGTAGGAACATTTGTTAATCCTATTAAAACTTCGTATGCTAATTTCTGTTGCAAATTATTCATTCCTATTTTTTTTCTTGTTTTGTATCCTATTTGTCCTTAATCTAATATTCTTTATTTCAAACATGTGTTTTATATTTTTATCAATCTTCTATTTTTTTTTATTTCATTCTTTGTGCTTGTCGCTTATATTTAAAAATATCATTTACACTTTTTTGTGTGTTTCACTGTTATTTCTCTCACCTACGAACTATATATATATATATATATATATATATATATATATATATATATATACATACATACATAATGTATATATACATACATACATACATAATGTATATATACATACATACATACATAATGTATATATACATACATACATAATGTATATATACATACATAATGTATATATATATACATACATAATGTATATATATATATATATATATATATACATACATACATAATGTATATATATATACATACATACATAATGTATATATATATACATACATACATAATGTATATATATATACATACATAATGTAATTTAATTTATATAATTACATACTAATGTATATTATATACATACATAATGTATATATATTACATATAATATATATATATATACATACATAATGTATATATATTTTTTACAACATGATGTTCATAATTATAGCAACAAAGAATCTTTCACATTGTCTCCCACACAGCAGGCAGGGTGACCCAAAAGAAAGAAAATCCCCAAAAGAAAATACTTTCATCATCATTCAACACTATCACCACACACATACATAATCACTGTCTTTGCAGAGGAGCTCAGATACGACAGCTGAGAATTGTCCTCCCAGCTGTCACTATCCCAGACCCTCCTTTAAAGTGCAGGCATTGTACTTCCCATTTCCAGGACTCAAGTCCAACTAAATCAATTAACTGGTTTCCCTGAATCCCTTCACACAATGTTACCCTCTGTTTTTAACTGACAAATCCATTCGTTCCCTAGGCTTTCTTAACTTGTTTATCTCACTCCAAATTTTTTTCTTGTTTTCAGCAAAATTTCTTGACAGAGCCTCTCCCGTTCTTTCATCCGCTCTTCTTTTGCACTCTCTCACCACTCTCTTCACCTTTCTTTTACTCTCCATATACTCTGCTCTTCTATTAACACTTCTGTTTTGTAAAACCTCTCATAAGCTACCTTTTTCTTTTATCACACCCTTTACTTCTTCATTCCACCACTCACTCCTCTTTCCTCCTGCACCCACCCTCTTATAGCCACAAACTTCTGCCCCACATTCTAATACTGCATTTTTAAAACTATCCCAACTCTCTTCAACCCCCCCACTACTCCTACTTGCACTAGCCCACTACCCTCTGTTTTTAACTGACAAATCCATTCGTTCCCTAGGCTTTCTTAACTTGTTTATCTCACTCCAAATTTTTTTCTTGTTTTCAGCAAAATTTCTTGACAGAGCCTCTCCCGTTCTTTCATCCGCTCTTCTTTTGCACTCTCTCACCACTCTCTTCACCTTTCTTTTACTCTCCATATACTCTGCTCTTCTATTAACACTTCTGTTTTGTAAAAACCTCTCATAAGCTACCTTTTTCTTTTATCACACCCTTTACTTCTTCATTCCACCACTCACTCCTCTTTCCTCCTGCACCCACCCTCTTATAGCCACAAACTTCTGCCCCACATTCTAATACTGCATTTTTAAAACTATCCCAACTCTCTTCAACCCCCACTACTCCTACTTGCACTAGCCCACCTTTCTGCCAATAGTTGCTTATATCTCACCCTAACTTCCTCCTCCTTAGTTTATACACTTTTACCTCTCTCTTACTTGCTGTTACCATTTTCTTTTGTCCCATCTACCTTTTACTCTAACTGTAGCTACCACCAAATAATGATCTGATATATCCGTTGCCCCTCTATAAACATGTACATCCTGAAGCCTTCTCATCAACCTTTTATCCACCAAAACATAATCCAACAAACTACTTTCCTTACGTGCTATATCATACCTTGTATATTTATTTATCCTCTTTTTCATAAAATATGTATTACTTATTACCAAACCTCTTTCTACACATAGCTCAATTAATGGTTAACTAATTACATTTACCCTGGCACCCCAAATTTACCTACTACTCCTCCACAACATTTTTACCCACTTTAGCATTAAGATCCCCAACCACAATTATATATATATATATATATATATATATATATATATATATATATATATATATATATATATATATATATATATGATATAGTTTTTTGTATTTCTATTCTGATTCTAGGCAGGTTTATTCGTGTACTTCACTATACCGTGCACGCTGACTTAGCCTAGCCGGGTCACTTTCTTGGACTGCTTCATAATTCCGGGCATGAACCTGTGTTTTCATTAAGCAAAACTTGTTAATATTCTAACTGTAATCGTTATATATAATTTTGATGTGTGTGTGTTTTCCTTTCATTTGCTTAATTAGTATATTGTGATTTTTTTATATACTACTCGTGGGTGATCACTAAGCCCCTCAAGGGAGGTTCTTAATGCTGGTGAGTTGCTCTGGATCCAAGGACCTGGATCTGACTAATTATTCCCGGGATCGAACCATCTCTCCCTCATGAATGTAATAATAAGCAGTGACTTTCTAGTAGTTCTCGACGTGAGTGACATCGTGGTATATTTTATATCTTGTGTTATGAAGACTAGGGATTATTCTGGTATTAACTTTCTAGAACAGCAGCAGCGAGAGCGAAGCTGAGGGCGAGGCTGAGGGCGAGGCTGAGGGCGAGGCTGATGGCGAGGCTGATGGCGAGGCTGATGGCGAGGCTGATGGCGAGGCTGATGGCGAGGCTGATGGCGAGGCTGATGGCGAGGCTGATGGCGAGGCTGATGGCGAGGCTGATGGCGAGGCTGATGGCGAGGCAGGAAGTCATTTTTTTAAGATTATTGTCAAGGTAGGGAGTCACTCTCAGCACTGTTGTCGAGGTCGAGGCTGCGAGTCAGGGTGTTAGTCGGTTGAAGCAATGCTGAAAAAGCTCTACGTCAAGCTCTACGTTTTAAGATAGCATACATTTCAAAGCCTGAAAATTCTCTGAATTCATAAATAGTCCAGATAAGATCTACCTCAGATAAACAAGGGTCAGGTTTGGTTTAGCCATTATAACCAATATTTTATCTTGGAGGGTTTAATACGCTCTTATTCCTCCAGTATTGTGCTAACAGAGAGGTTCTTTGTTTTAATCTAATTGTAAACTTATACTTTTTAAATGTCTCCAATATTTTACATTTAATTATGTTAGGAAAATGTAATCAACGCAATATTTTGGTAGGTAGGTAGGTATTAGGTTTGTCAGGAAACAGGGCAAGTGTTTCCTGATGCGGGTCTTCGTCATATGATAACCCACAGCTAGAGCTTTTGGTCATCTGACCGAGGCCTTCCACTGGCTTACCGGTCCAACGCACTATTTTGACATTTACATCATTATGACTCTTGAGTATCAGTGGAATTATGTAAAGGAGATATTGTTATCTTAAATTTATACTTGGATGTATTTATATTTGATTTATGTTCCTAATTCATTACTATATTACTGAAATTAAATTATCGTGTCTCCAAGGGGCCGTATTATAGCCCTGGAGATAAATTAAGTACTGAGCCTAAGAATAACTTCAGATAATTTAACGTTAGTATCGATATGCCACTCTTGATGCTTCAAGTTAAAAGTAGAGAAGTGTGAGCTGCTACTTGTGTACACCTCATGCTTCCTTAAGCAGCATCGTAAATTGCCTTGTCCTCTTTCACATATAATTATTTCAACATTTGCTTAAGTATTTTGTTCTTTGCATATTTATGGCTATCTGGTGTTTGATCCATTTACATCATTTTAGTCCAGGTGGTAACAGCTGGCATTATTGTTGGTCATCAGTCGGTCTGGTTGTTTGTCTTACATGTAATTATTTAAACATTTCCTTAAGTATTTTTTTTTTTTTTTTATATATATTTATGGCGTCCTTTGATGGTGGTGAGTCATAGATTGTAGTCATCTTGAGCGTGTACATCTAAAAGCTCATGGGCCTCCTGAAATTTATCCCTAGCTCCTGGACCTTTTTTGGGAGGACTGAGTTATAGCTTCTAGGTCTGTTGCAGAAGTTGAGATGCAACTCCTCAGTCATTTGAGGGCCGGAAGGTTCAATGTCTCTTGTGCACATTGAGGCACATAGGGATGGGGTTATGTCATATGGAGGTTACCTTTCTCGGTCTGAGAAGCGAGCAAAAAAAAAAAGATCTGTTTTATAATAACACTAAAAAAAAAAAAAGCTGAGCCCAAGAACATTCTTGAGGACCCCTCCCCCTCTTGTTTACAGCGCTCATGTACTAATGATCCCATCAACACTACCCAAGGTAGAAGCAGCATCCAGCACACAAGTGTAAGAAGTTACATAAAATGGTGTCAGCCTATACTATATTTCTTGCAAGTTTAATAAAGTTGTAATTTGCTAAAGATTAACTTGAATTAATCATTGTTATAATAATGGTTTACGCTGTTGCATGTTTATTTTCCTCCAACTCTATCCAACATGTCCACATATAAGGGGAATTTTCTCACGCATTACTGATCGTTGATTTCTGCTCGAGAATTTTATCCTTATTTTAGGAATTCATTCTTGAAAGATAGTGAACAGGTGAAATGCAATCCTAATGACTCTACAGTGCCGTCTACAAGCTCTAAACCAAACAAACCAGTCTTTCTGTACTTTTGTCCTAGCAAGTACAGTGGACCCTCGGTTTTCGTTGAAAATTCTTTCCAGAATGCTGTTCGAGTGCCGTTACCGAACGAATTTGTTCCCATAAAGACAAATGTAAATTAGATTAGTCGTTTCAGACCCCCAAAAATACACTTACAAAAGCTCTTACAAAAAAGCACTTACATAATTGCTCGAGTTTGGAGGTGAACGAAAACCGAGGGTCCACTGTACTTGATTGCAGTCCTTATTATTTTGCCTACCTTTAATTTACTGCCAAATGGTTTCATTAATGTAATTTTATTTTAACATATCGTTCCCTTTAAGGTCCAGACGGAGAGAAGATCCGCGTCAGGTAATTCCTTACACTTAGTTTCCTCGTATATATAATAAGTCAAGACTGGTAAATATTACCCTCTGTGGGTGGGTAATTTCTGTTTAGATGTCGAGTATTTAAACTGAAGGTTATGTAAACTGAATATTGTATAAACTTAAGGTTGTGCAAATTAAAGGTTGTATAAAGTAAACGTTGTGTCAAATGAATGTTGTGTAGAGTGAAGTATGTATGAGTATAAATTGAATGTTAAGTAAACTGAAGATTTGTTAATCCATATTTTGCATAAACTGAAGATTGTATAAACTATAGGTTGTATAAACTATAGGTTGTGTAAACTAAGTTACTTTAAGTTGTGCCCCTGAGCAGCTAGTTTATTGTGCACCCCATGATCATCCTGTCAGCGGTAGCACAAAAAACAGGATTACAAAGGTCACAGTGAGTCTTTGTCAGGCTCCACTGAGCATTGTTACATCACTAGGAAAAAATATTAGTCGTTTCATATTTTACACTTACTTCATATGGTTGATATACACGATACAGTGTGGAATATAGTCTCAAGAAAAATAATAATATTACTACTAACAGTGGTCATAACTGGGTAGCATTCTCTATAAAAACAGCTCATTCATCCAGGTTCTAGTCCATGCAAGTCCTACCATTACTGAACAAGCGAGCGGCTCATGTCCTTTCGCCTGCTATTTCACTACTTTTTAACAAATCACTAGAAACTAGCACTTTCGCGACACCCCTCAGGACAGCAAGGGTTACACCAATTCTCAAAGGTGGTGACCCCACAGACGCAAATAACTACAGGCCAATCTCGAACTTATCGTTGCTATCCAAAATCTTTGAGAAACTCGTGCACAAGAGATTATATTCGTTTATTACAGTACAAAGCATACTCAACCCCTGCCAATTTGGCTTTAGAAAAAAAAAAGCACAAACGATGCAATTGTAAAAATGCTGGACCTACTTTACACAGCACTGGAAAATAAGGAATATCCGTTAGTACTCTTTATTGACCTAAGTAAAGCTTGACCATTACGGTACAAGAGGCCACGCGCTTATATATTTCAAATCCTATCTTACTAACAGGTATCAATACGTCACCATTAAAGTCACAACCTCATCTACACGACCACTTGATACTGGAGTGCCACAGGGAAGTGTCCTTGGTCCCCTGCTCTTCTTATACATCAATGATCTTCCCAACGTATCACAACACCTGAAAACAATTCTCTTTGCTGACGACACGACTTATGTCATCTCCCACCCAAATCTTGCCTCGCTCAACACCATAGTTAATGAAGAGCTACTAAAAATATCAACCTGGATGACTGCCAATAAACTTGCACTTAACACTGACAAAACCTTCTTCGTTATGTTTAGTAATAGAACAGATGTTGCACAACTGAACATAATGATTGACAACACTCATATTGGTAAACACAATGAGGGCAAATTCCTGGTCCTACACCTTGAAAGCAACCTGAATTTCAGCATCCATATCCAACACATAGCAAAAAATGTATCCAAAACGGTTGAGATCCTTTCTAAGATACGTTACTATGCACCGCAATCAGCCCTACTCACACTATACTATTCATTCATCTATCCCTACCTCACCTATGCCATATGTGCTTGGGGATCAACAGCAACAACCCACCTAAAACCAATAATAACTCGACAAAAAGCCGCAGTAAGAATTATCACGCAATCCAATCCCAGGCAACACCTCCCCCCCCCCCCCCACTCTTCAAAGACCTAAACTTACTGTCCAGAACATCCACACTTACTACTGTGCAACCTACATGTACAGAACCATAAATTTCAATATTAACCCTGAACTAAAACGCTTTCTTGATAGTTGTGACAGGACCCATAGACACAACACCAGACACACAAATCTCTATGACATTCCCCGTGTCCGGCTAAATCTATGCAAACGTTCAATGTACATTAAAGGGCCTAAAATCTGGAACTCCCTACCTGAAAACTCCAGAACTGCAGACTCAGTCACCATTTTCAACACTATCATCAAAAAACATCTTATCTCACTAACACACCCACCATCACCTAACTACATGAAAACCACCTATTCATGCACACACACACACATCCTCCTCATCTACACCTACACTGACCCAAAGGACAGTAAACATAAAATCCCGAATATAGCTATTGCCTAATAAATCTCAAACTAGTCTTACGTTTGCCTGATATACTCCAATATAGGAGCTTTAATAGAAACTATGTAACATGCCAAGACGAAACCATTCTTATTACTAATTTTACAAATTGCCATAATCAAAATATTCTGAACTACCTCACTATTGTAAATTTATTTAATCATTTGTAATATGGCATATAGATTAAGAACTATTATTAGTCTGCCCGAAATGCCTAGCATGCCTGGGCATGCTAGGCATGCTAGTGGCCATCTTTGTAATTATTGTCTTATAAATGTAAACCACACATTGTAATCTTTACAGATAAATAAAATCTGAATCTGAATACACCCTTAAGATGTCAGATATCTTATTATTAACAATGAGGTGTTTTATTAAATCCTGGAAGGTTGGCATGGAGGTGTGTCTGCTCCAGTCTCTCTCCATACAGTTTGCAATTAAGGGTTTGTTTACATTCGTTCTGAATAGAACTAATGTGTGATTTTTTGTTCAGGTATCTCTGTGCCCACACTCTGACAGCTGTCTGGATGTCATTGACTTTATTATAAAAACTTCTTATGTATGAAGCTATGCATAGATATACACAAATTATTAAGAAAGGGATTACAGTTAGGTTTTTGTGGATTCCTTCTCACATAGGCCTCCAGGAACTTGACAAAGTTGATGAATTTGCTGAAACATTAAATAAATAGAAGGTTGAGTATAATTTTGTTTTTTCAAACAGAAGTTTACGAAACATTGTTAGAAAGCACTACTAGCAAACGAGCTCGAAAAAAGTGGAACAATACAGACAGGAACTAGCAGATCCATTATCCTTCATAATTAATGTGTCAGGTTGAACATATCTGTGGAGAATGTAACAAGGTTACAAGATATTGTTACTGCTAGGCTAAAGTTAGGCTGTTTCTCTGGCAGTGCGGTTTGTATAAACTAAAGATTGTATAATCTGTATTTTCAATAAAGGTTTTATAATTAAGGTTGTAGAATCTGATGGTTGAATAAACTAAATTAGAATAAACTGAATATTGTGTTAACTAAAGATTATGTAAGCTGAATGTTGAATAAACTGAAAGATGTATAAACTATAGGTTGAGTAAATTAAAGGTTGTATAAACTGAAGGATGTGTAAACTGAATATACTGTATTAACTGAATGTTGTGTTAACTGAAAGTTGGGTTAACTGTATCTTGTGTAAACTGAATGTTGGGTCAAATGAAAGTTTTGTAAACTTAATATTCTGTTGAATGAATGTCAACTAAGTTGTGTGTAAACCGAGTGCTGTGTTTACTGAATGTTGTGCAAACTGAATGTCGTTAGACAATGTAATGTAAACTCAATATTTAAACAGAAGGATGTAGTAAAATAACGTCTTAACTTACTGTTGTACAAATCGAATCTAGTGTAAACTGAAGTGGTGTGTTAAGCACTGAAATGAAGATTATGTTAACTAATGAGCTGAAGGTTGAGCTAATGAACTGAGGGTTTTCTTAACTACTGCACGGAAGGTTGTAGTAATTGCTGAACTGATGGTTGTGCTAGCTACTGAACTGAAACTTGTGTTAGCTACTGAACTGATGGTTGTGTTAGCTACTGAACTGAAACTTGTGTTAGCTACTGAACTGATGGTTGTGTTAGCTACTGAACTGATGGTTGTGTTAGCTACTGAACTGAAACATGTGTTAGCTACTGAACTGATGGTTGTGTTAGCTACTGAACTGATGGTTGTGTTTGCTACTGAACTGATGGTTGTGTTAGCTACTGAACTGATGGTTGTGTTAGCTACTGAACTGAAACTGTGTTTGCTACTGAACTGATGGTTGTGTTAGCTACTGAACTGATGGTTGTGTTAGCTACTGAACTGATGGTTGTGTTAGCTACTGAACTGAGTTGTGTTAGCTACTGAACTGATGGTTGTGTTAGCTACTGAACTGATGGTTGTGTTAGCTACTGAACTGATGGTTGTGTTAGCTACTGAACTGATGGTTGTGTTAGCTACTGAACTGAAACTTGTGTTAGCTACTGAACTGAAGGTTGTGTTAGCTACTGAACTGATGGTTGTGTTAGCTACTGAACTGATGGTTGTGTTAGCTACTGAACTGATGGTTGTGTTAGCTACTGAACTGATGGTTGTGTTAGCTACTGAACTGATGGTTGTGTTAGCTACTGAACTGATGGTTGTGTTAGCTACTCAACTGAAACTTGTGTTAGCTACTGACCTGATGGTTGTGTTAGCTACTGAACTGATGGTTGTGTTAGCTACTGAACTGATGGTTGTGTTAGCTACTGAACTGATGGTTGTGTTAGCTACTGAACTGATGGTTGTGTTAGCTACTGAACTGATGGTTGTGTTAGCTACTGAACTGATGGTTGTGTTAGCTACTGAACTGATGGTTGTGTTAGCTACTGAACTGATGGTTGTGTTAGCTACTGAACTGAAACTTGTGTTAGCTACTGAACTGATGGTTGTGTTAGCTACTGAACTGAAACTTGTGTTAGCTACTGAACTGATGGTTGTGTTAGCTACTGAACTGAAGTCTGTGTTAACTAAAGTCGGTGTTAAATGGAAGTTATTTTAACTGTATTCTGTGTTAACTGTAGTCTGTGTTAACTGTAGTCTGTGTTAACTGTAGTCTGTGTTAACTGAAGTCTGTGTTAACTGAAGTCTGTATTAACTGGAGGTTGTTTTAACTGGAGGTCGTGTTAACTGTAGTCAGTGTTAACATATTTACATATTTCAATAATTCTTTCGGGATGATTTTAATGTGTTGAGTCATTCCTGGTGTTCACTGCCTCTGATGTTTCTCATTCCTTCTTTATGTGGTCTGCATTATTACCAGGACTTTGTTTCTCATTACATTTCTTACGTGTCTTTTCTTTTTTTTTTGCTCATTTACCGGTTAACTGTTTAGTTTTTATCTTGTTACTTCTGTTATGCGTTGCCCTATATTATTTGAGTTCTGATTTGCTTTTGTTGTATCCTCATTATGCTGAGTATTCTTCATAGTATTATTGAAATTATTATGTAAACTATTTCCAAACATATCTTTTTGTGGCTAATATCACACTGGGGAGGTAATGGTTGCTGTTGTCTTTATCCAGACAAGCATTTTTTTTTTTGCTGTTGATTATGGCTACTTGTGCTATTGTCTCTCTCAATACATTAAATAATTTTTTTTAATCTCCATATTAATTTTTAGTGTTAACATAAAAAAAAAGTCTGAGTCAGTTTGTATTACTATTTATGTATCGGCTTTTCACTTTTCAAGGTTCGCCATCAATTTGTAATGTATCATTCAATATTTTTAAATATTGTATTTGTTTTCCAATTAATATCAATATATTTCCTTGTTAAGTATCGGTTTGTTTCCCATTTAATTTCGTGAAGTTGTAATAGACATCGTAAACAGGGAACAGACAGGATTGTAAACAACTGAGGGAACAGGCATGATCGTAAACAACTCAGGTATCAAACAGGATTCAAGAAATTTTATAATGTTGAAGTCACAAAGGTCGAATTTTCCTTCGACCTCACTGATGTTTATGTTTTCAGCGATACCCGTACTATTATCGTCTCTTGCAATTCCTTTTTTTATTAAAGTCTCTGTGTAGCTGTTAACGTCACCAACAATATCGCTTTAATAATGACTCTTGACATCGATGTTAGTAACATATCCAAACAAGGTTGTTGTTAGCGTTTCCAACGGTGTCGTTACTAAGATCTCCAACGGTGTCGTTACTAAGATCTCCAACGGTGTCGTTACTAAGATCTCCAACGGTGTCGTTACTAAGGTTTCCAACGGTGTCGTTATTAGTTGATAAGGAAACAAAGGTAGCAATTGGAAACGTTGTCTAAACAATATTCAGATAAATAAAGCTTCGATAAATAACGATCTTACTTTATGTTGTTTTTATCTAAGAGTTGTTGCAGGTCTCCCCGGTTCGTTATGAACCGGGTATGTTTCCTCCGGTGGGCGACGAGCACTTTGTTGGTATTATTTATTCCACACTGTATTCGAATTCTCGAAAACGAATTCCAAGGTCACACCTGTGTCGCCAACGTAATATTTACTGCATTCCGCACACAGTGGTGATTTCGGGCCTGAGAAGACTGTTGATCTTTTTTAATAGTTTTAGAAGCAACAACAGCCACGTCCATAATGGAATCTAGAGAAATGAGAGTGATAGATGCAGCTGCATGTTCTCTTGGGAGAACGAGACGACGGTCGTTGTCATGGCGTTCCCCAGGAGTGGTGTGAATTCGTAGAGCCTTCCATTTGCAGGCGAGATTGATATACGAATATAGAGTTAATTCAAGAACAGAGAAAGTGTTCTCTATGCATTTCTGTTCATCTGCCAGCGGTTCAACATTACAGATCGTGAGGGCAGGAAGAAAAGCGCTTATGATCACTCCACGCCCAGTCTTAATGAGGAAATGAGTAAAGAAATGAATATGATCGTCCTGATCTGTAGACTTACGGTATTCTTTGTGTTTTAGTGGAGGAAATCTTCCATGGTGAACGGAACAGAGGATTCCAAGAGCATCCTTGTATCGATGGAGGTCAAAAATGTTTATGGATGAACACCAGAAGGTCGTCCATTTAGCTGTGTGATGTTGCGTAGAACGATGTTGTTAGTCTTTCTTCAGTTTTTCGAGATAAATTATACGCCAAAATGGAGGTAAGCGGTACTTTCATTGCCATGCAGTAATTCTTTAGAACTGTTCAAGAAAGAAAAAGAGACTGAACCTGACGCAAGACGTAACAAGGTCATTAAAGTTTTACATCAGCTTCAGTCCTATGGTGGAGGCAAGAACCCCTCTTACTATTGCCAGCAATGACACTAGTGAACCTTGCTTATGTAGTAGGTAGTGTTTTCCCTTCACAATAATAATTTAGCGTCTCAGTATCCTTTCCAAGGCCAATAATGAGTGATGTTATTACGACTTGTAAGTTTTTGTCATAACTCTGCTGCTTCCTGCATCAAGGGTTGCTACGTCTGCACTTTTATAAGGCTTTTTGAATTTCACGTGGAATTTCTCTCGTTGTTTTTTTTTAAATCTGTGTAATTACTGTAATCTTTGTAAATACAGGCGTTAAGGAGCCTCCCTGATACCATTGAAGTGGGATTTTTATTCCAAGGAACTGAATTTATCTTTTTCTTTGATCGAACCAGAATATTTATTAAACAAACCACGGTACGGGTGGGGTTAGAACTCATGGTGAAAATAGAGTCGTAAAACTCTAGGCCAGTGCGTAAGCCACTGAGCCAGTGGCTTAAGCACTGGCCTGGAGTTTTACGACTCATTTACCTGCCATGGATTCTAACCCCACCAGTACCGAGATTTGTTTGCAATTGTGTTATTAAAATTTGGTGAGTCAGAATGTCTCTTATTCCCCAGGCACTAAAAGACTGATTGCAACTAATTGCAACAAAATGTGCAGCAGAGTCTTTCACATGGAGATCTTCTTGCAACTTATTTACTCAACCACAGTCGAACAAGTTGAATTTTGAGATACGGACTTTGGTCTGCGAGAGAATTTGTAATTTGAGGGAAAAAATTAAACACAGTGGAGGTAAAATTAGACGATTTATTGACTTTGAAAGATCGAGAATCATTTGTACAGATGAAGAGCGAACACTTAGAGTGAATCATAACAAGCAATAATTGGAGACCGGTCTTATAAACTAGACAGTTGACGACGCTCCTGGTGAACACTTGGTCGACTTCAAGTGTTCTACCCAAGTTCATCTTTACATGGGTTTTATTTTTAACATTCTGTTGGTACCCCAGCTGCTGCCAAAATTTTCCTGTATGAAGTTTGAATATTTATTTTTACAAAATACTGACGTATTAATAACATGGAAGAAAAGTTAGAACGAGAGTATGACCTGTTTTTTGTTTTTTTTGCAGTTTTAAAGGACTGGTCAGTTCATCGAATCCATGATAAATTTTCATTGTTTTAAATGAACAAACCAGAAAATGTGAAGATTTGCTTCTCAAACTAAAATCCAAAATGGCAGACTCAAAAAAAAAAAATTTCATTTAACAACACGGGACGCAGAAATATTTATGAAGACAAAGCGGTGATATGGAAATATATAGAAAAATCTTTTAGAAAATTGTGTAATAAAAAAAAAAAATGTGCCAATTAAGAAAGAGGAATTTAAAAAAATGGTTTATGAAAAATTTTAGTCTAGAACTGAGGACGTGAAACTCAGACGACGAAAAAAAAAAAAAAGGGAAATACCACAACATAGATGAAGAGAATGCCCTTGAAGGTTTATGTTACAGACACGGTGAAGACAGTCAGTTTGAAAAGCAAGCCTATATTCCGACGACGTTTCGCTCAGTATTAAGAGGAACGTAATCAGAATAAAGAACACTTTTGCAAACTCACTTTCTACCAAACTTCTCGGCACCTTTTGCCAGTCAGTTAATATTGCAGACAACTGAGGATCTACCAAATAAAATACATTACAGTCATAAGAAACAATAAGAAAAGAGAAATGTATTTAAAAAGAAAATCTTGGAGGTGGGAATTACCAACCAATGTTTACACCATTAAGTTACTCCGCCATGAATCATGAGTTCGCTTACAAGAACTCGCTAACAGTACTTAATAACCACACACAAACCCAAGGATCAGGGTCGGCTTTTTGTGCGCCACATAACCAGTCCTCGTCAGGGGCAGAGCGATGACACCTAATACTGATGACCAGTTTGTATGGAGCTCCAAAGTACGGTCAAGAAAGAGAGTTTTCAGACCAATTCCTTATCAAACGTCATCAGGCTAAAGATTTGCTCTGCAAATTCCCACCTTTGACTCTCTCTCTCTCTCTCTCTGACTTGTTTACACCTACTTTAAGTATACTTCCTCTAGCACTCTTCACCGCCTTTACTAACATAACTTCTGTTATACTCTTCACCCTCGTCTATGATCAAACATATTACACCTACCCTGCAGCGCTGTATGACCCTTTTGGGTTTAGCGCTCAGTTAGGATTATTACAATAATAATGCTCTGCAAATTCTCTTTCTTTACCATATTTGTGTGCAACATTTAACAGCCAAACCATCACCTGGAGAGAGTTATCACCGGTAATGGTGACCTGGAATGAATTAGTTTCTCTGTGATTAATGCGTATGCATTTTCTGCTACATTACTAAATACCATTCATAAGATCAGACGCGGATAACTACATTAAAACCAGTTATTAGGGGGTCACAAAAAGTCAACTTATGTCACAGATATATATTATATAGTGTACACCTACAGCCAGTCGTCAGAGATACATTCAACATGAATGAGGACTCAGTGTGCATCGTTGACGTGAGTGGTGAGTGTGTACCCCACAGCTGCAGTGAGGGATGTCTATGACATCACTGAGGTGATTGAACCACTGGAATGAGAGGACTGAATGACATCACTGGAATAAGTAATGAGTACACATGACTGAGCTGTGTATATCATCCCGGCAGTGATGACAACAACACAGTATCTGGGTGACACAACTGTATAACTCCACTATAGTGAATGAGTGTATGCCTCTATTAGAGTCAATTATGGGGGTATAACACCAGTGGAGTGAGTACCGCATAACACCACTGTTGGACTATTCCACTGGAGGGGAAATTGTATAACACCAATGGTATTACTGGAAAACTTAGATTTTACGCTTTCGTGGAAGTAAAAAAATTTAATAGTACCCTTCTAATGAGATGCCTTGATGGTGGTGAAGGTCTCTTGATCAAAGAAATTGGAGCTACTCTCCCTTTCCTTAGATCAAACGTGATTACCTTAAATTCGCCAGGCGCTGTAAGACCATGGGTTAGTAGCGATTTCCAACTAATATTGTGTAAACAAAGGGTCAAGCGGACTCGAACCCTGATCAGTTAAGTGGCAACTCCACACGTGTACCACGATGACACACAAGCACTGAGATTAGGATTTTTTAAGTCAGTCGCCATTAATGGATTAAATAAAAGTCTTCATATCAATACTTATGATAAATAGTGGAGTAGAGGTACAGGTGACGCCTTAATTACACGTCTATATAACGCTAGTGGAACTTGAAAACTATGATTCTATTGGAGTTAGGACTTCATGGCACACCTGGAGTGAATGAGGTCTGAATAACACAACTGGAGTATGCACAGCTGGTTGAGGACTGTGAAACAGGACTGAGAGGAATCTGTATGATACTGCTGAGAATAGATGAGTTGGGCAGCATCCGTAGAGTGAGTGGATGATTTGACGTCATGATATGAATGGAAAGGCATTTGGTATTCCTCACAAGTGGGTCGAATGACTGGTGCACTTAACTCATTCTATGGACCGTACTGCTGACCACTCATGAGAACTACACCACACACACATACACATACCCACTCATACACATACACACAAGTTAGCGTTGCGAGATTCACTGCTGGTGGTTGGCCTAGATTTAATGGTAAGATAGAAGTGTTGTGGGAGTGTTGGTGAGTGTAGTCAAGAAGCCTCGGAGAGAGCAAGACGAGGCTGTGATTGACGCCAAACCTTAAAGGAGCTGGAAGTTCGTGGCTCGTTATTTGCAAGAGGAGCGAATACTAGATCCTCGGACTTTTTATCAGGCTGAGACGGTGGGGAAAGGGTAGACCTAGCACGGCGAGACCACTTTTTTAGCAGAAGACCTACTAGGTACCACTAACTAGGGGGGTAGATCTTGCAGGAGCCTCTAGCTAGAGGTGGCTGAGTTAGTAAGCTCTACTAGCTAGGGCAGCAGTCCTGGCTAAGACTCCTAGTTAGGGTAGCAGAGATTGCAGAGTGCATAAGCTACAACAGCAAACCTCGCAGAGAACACTAGCTGGGTAAATCACATGCTGGACCAGCAGGCCCACAAGAGATCACTAACCAGCTAGCACTCGCAGGCAGCTTGAGTTACCCCTGACTGCAGTATGTAAATTAGACAGAGTTCCGGTTTAGGGGAAGCCTTCTTTGAAGAACTTAGGAGAGAACGAGAGAGAGAGAGAGAGAGAGAGAGAGAGAGAGAGAGAGAGAGAGTGAGTGAGTGAGAGTGAGAGTTTAGTGTGACAAAGCATATTGACGCTAGTCGTATTAAATACTACAAAGAATGGAGACTGTGGAATCCCCGCTGGGCCAGAGGCGGTCCAACAGGCTTGAGAACTTCACAGGTAAGGTGCTACCCTCGCGAGGTATAGCAATAAATAGACTGGCAATATAAAGAACTATGTAAATGCATGGCGCAAGTTCGTGTCCAGAACCTGAATGTCTGTATGCACTTTCTGCACGTTACATACACACACTCCGAGCGTCACATCACGTACGCATTCTGAGTGTCACATCACTAGAATAATTCAATGCAGTGTGGGAATTCACAATGCGTTCATTAAAATCGTTTGAACTCCATTAATCACAATAATAAGTGCCCCAGAACACTTAGACTTTGTTTTTTCCACAGTTCTAAGCCGGACCCCAACACGTCTGTAAGTTCTATCACTGAGAATGTCTGGAGACAGTGCGGGGCAGCAAAACTAGAAGAGCTCTTGGTATGTGTGCCTCCTGGCTCTGTCTTCACCCTCTCCCTCTTCTCCTTCTTCCACCTCTTCAAACTCGTCCTCCTCTTCCACTTGGTCGCTCTCCTCCTTGAGGGCGTCAGGGCCTGGGATGGAGGAGGGGGCCCCAGGCAGAGGGGACGAAGAGCTGCCATCAAAGAACATGTCTTGACTGGAGGACTGGTTGCCCACACTGTATGTATCGTCCTCTTCACTCACAACGGAGAAAGAAGACGAAGAATGTTTCTTCATGCCTGAGTGCTGGTGTCCCTCGCTAAAGAAAGAGCTAGCGGCCATCATGGCGTGTGAGAGGTGTCCCGGAGAGGTGGAAGAGGAGGCGTTCTCCCCTGGGCCGTGTGGGCGTGGGGAGAGAGACTGCTGGAGGGAGGAGAGTGGGCGGGAGCAGCATGTGTGGGGGCGGGTGTTGCAGGTGGGCATCGCTCTCCGAGAAGGACAGGTGTCAGAACATCTGCTGGTAGGAGATCTGTGAGCTGTTGCCTTCCTCAGGGCTCATGGCTGAGGGCGGGACGGTGGGCGTGTCTGGGTAGTCTCCCGCTGACCCCTCACCCTGCTGACCCTCGCTCAGCCCGCCCTCACCGCCGCCCCCAGACAGAGCTTTCGGGTCTTTGGAAACCATTTGTCGCCGCCATTTCGCCCGAGCATTTTGAAACCACACCTGAAAAATAACAAAATATTAATGTATCTAGAAATGGTGTGTGTGAGTGGAAGAAACTATGAACTAATGTAACTAAAGCGGCCACTGCAGTATGTCTTGCAAGTGCGTAATATATGTGGGAATTGTTGGGTGATTGTAGACACTGTCTAGCATGCGCCAGTAGGCCTACTGCAGTGCTCCTCTAGTACCATGGTATAATAACCATTTTCAAGAAAAGAGAAATGCAACTAAATTTTTAAAAAAATCTAAGAAAACAGCTGATTTTTTAATAAATCTTCATATGAATTTTGTTCACACAATAAATTAAAAAAAATCGAATCTTGATTATAATTGGGAATTTTTTTATTGTTGCCCAAGAATACAACACTGAAGGTACGTGTTTCTCTAAACCAACAGATTATGTTATTGTCAGAAACTTCCCGACTAAATAATCTTGTGTGTTCTAAGCCTTTGTACATTAGGACCGACCAAGCTCCCAGGATCGAAACGTTTCAAATAAACATGTCCAAAAGTGATTGCATTTGGAGTCTCTTTTTTTTTATCTACTAGCTGTTGTCAGTAGCACAGGAAGAGGAAGCCACGACCAGCGCTGTGTGAAGAGGAAGCCACGACCAGCGCTGTGTGAAGAGGAAGCCACGACCAGCGCTGTGTGAAGAGGAAGCCACGACCAGCGCTGTGTGAAGAGGAAGCCACGACCAGCGCTGTGTAAAGAGGAAGCCACGACCAGCGTTGTGTAAAGAGGAAGCCACGACCAGCGTTGTGTAAAGAGGAAGCCACGACCAGCGCTGTGTGAAGAGGAAGCCACGACCAGCGCTGTGTGAAGAGGAAGCCACGACCAGCGCTGTGTGAAGAGGAAGCCACGACCAGCGTTGTGTAAAGAGGAAGCCACGACCAGCGTTGTGTAAAGAGGAAGCCACGACCAGCGCTGTGTGAAGAGGAAGCCACGACCAGTGCTGTGTGAAGAGGAAGCCACGACCAGCGCTGTGTGCTGGCAGCGGCGGCAGCACACATCTTAAGCACCAGTCACCACCTTAACACCAGATTATTGAAGAACACTGAACACCACTTATGTTGCAGGATAACATACTATAAGAATATAATACAGAGGGGCGTCACTGTGTGTGTGACTGCACCACCGGACTGATACTTTAGAGCAGTCATAAACAATACACCACAGAGTCCACAGTCATAATAATAATAATTTTTTTTGTATGTGTACAATGTATACAGGTTTAGCCAACCTAAATGACATACTACTTTATAGAAAGCCCCTTGCATGCAGAGCATTTCGGGCTAATTTGGTCAATTTTGTCCTCAGGATGCGACCCTAACCAGTCGAATAACATCAGGTACCTATTTTACTGAAAGGTAAACATGGTCAGCAGGTATCTTAAGGAAACACATCCTAATGATTTCACCCGTACCGGGGATCAACCCCCGGACCTAAGTGTTTGAGTTGAGTGCGCTAGCGATCGAGCAACGGTACAAGTCATCGGTAAAAATGACTCTGTTCTTGAAGATTAAGACGTGCAACAGTTGGGTATTTTTATTGATGAAAGTTTCGCTTACACAGTAGACTTCTTCAGTTAAATACAAAGGGAGCAGTAGTAATGAAATAAAGATGATGTAATCAGTCCATCAACCTTGGATAGAAAGTATTTGAGGCGGTCAGTCCCTCAGCCTGGAGAAGAGTTCAGCCTTCATGTCTGAATTATGGTTCAGCTACCATACATTCAGACCATGAAGGCTGAACTCTTCTCCAGGCTGAGGGACTGACCCCTCAAATACTTTCTATCCAAGGTTGATGGACTGATTACATCATCTTTATTTCATTACTACTGCTCCCTTTGTATTTAACTGAAGAAGTCTACTGTGTAAGCGAAACTTTCATCAATAAAAATACCCAACTGTTGCACATGTGTCTTAATCTTCAACTTGTCAGTATTTTATACCATTTTCAACACTCCCGTCTTGACTGTTTCAAAATTCATTTACAAATTATCGTTACGTAATACCAGAAGAAGCTCTACTTAGAGCAGCTCTATGACCATACTTGCCTTATTTAAAAAAAACAATAATAATAATTATTATTATTATTACAATAAATATTGGTTTGTAAGGAATCAATAGACAAAGACCAGTACACATGCAACACACACAACAACCACCCAGGGGACCAGTACACATGCAACACACACAACCACCACCCAGGGGACCAGTACACATGCAACACACACAACAACCACCAGGGACCAGTACACATGCAACACACAACAACCACCAGGGGACCAGTACACATGCAACACACCAACACCACCCAGGGACCAGTACACATGCAACACACAACAACCACCCAGGGGACCAGTACACATGCAACACACAACAACCACCCAGGGACCAGTACATGCAACACACAACAACCACCCAGGGACCAGTACACATGCAACACACAACAACCACCCAGGGGACCAGTACCATGCAACACACAACAACCACCCAGGGACCAGTACACATGCAACACACACAACCAACCAGGGACCAGTACACATGCACACACACAACAACCACCCAGGGACCAGTACACATGCAACACACAACAACCACCAGGGGACCAGTACACATGCAACACACAACAACCACCCAGGGGACCAGTACACATGCAACACACACAACCACCCAGGGACCAGTACACATGCAACACACAACCAACCAGGGAACCAGTACACATGCAACACACACAACCAACCAGGGAACCAGTACACATGCAACACACAACAACCAACCAGGGGACCAGTACACATGCAACACACACAACAACCACCCAGGGGACCAGTACACATGCAACACACACAAACCACCCAGGGGACCAGTACACATGCAACACACACAACAACCACCCAGGGGACCAGTACACATGCAACACACAACAACCACCCAGGGACCAGTACACATGCAACAACAACAACCACCAGGGACCAGTACACATGCAACACACAACAACCACCCAGGGACCAGTACATGCAACACACACAACAACCACCCAGGGGACCAGTACACATACAACAACAACACAACAACACCCAGGGGACCAGTACACATGCAACACACACACAACCACCAGGGACCAGTACACATGCAACACACACACAACCACCCAGGGGACCAGTACACATGCAACACACAACAACCACCCAGGGACCAGTACACATGCAACACACAACAACCACCAGGGACCAGTACACATGCAACACACAACAACCACCAGGGACCAGTACACATGCAACACACACAACCACCAGGGACCAGTACACATGCAACACACAACAACCACCAGGGACCAGTACACATGCAACACACACAACAACACCCAGGGGACCAGTACACATGCAACACACACAACCACCCAGGGGACCAGTACACATGCAACACACACAACAACCACCCAGGGGACCAGTACACATGCAACACACACAACAACCACCCAGGGGACCAGTACACATGCAACACACACAACAACCACCCAGGGGACCAGTACACATGCAACACACACATCAACCACTCAGGGGATGAGTACACATGCAACACACAACAACCACCCAGGGGACCAGTACACATGCAACACACACAACAACCACCCAGGGGACCAGTATACATGCAACACACACAACAACCACCCAGGGGACCAGTACACATGCAACACACAACAACCACCAAGGGGACCAGTACACATGCAACACACACAACAACCACCCAGGGGACCAGTACACATGCAACACACAACAACCACCCAGGGTACCAGTACACATGCAACACACACAACAACCACCCAGGGGACCAGTACACATGCAACACACAACCACCCAGGGGACCAGTACACATGCAACACACACAACCACCACCCAGGGGACCAGTACACATGCAACACACAACAACCACCAAGGGGACCAGTACACATGCAACACACACAACAACCACCCAGGGGACCAGTACACATGCAACACACACAACAACAACCCAGGGGACCAGTACACATGCAACACACACAACAACCACCCAGGGGACCAGTACAAATGCAACACACAACAACCACCCAGGGGACCAGTACACATGCAACACACACAACAACCACCCAGGGGACCAGTACACATGCAACACACAAACAGCCACCCAGGGGACCAGTACACATGCAACACACAACAACCACCCAGGGGACCAGTTCACATGCAACACACAACAACCACCCAGGGACCAGTACACATGCAACACACAACAACCACCCAGGGGACCAGTACACATGCAACACACACAACAACCACCCAGGGGACCAGTAACATGCAACACACAACAACCACCCAGGGGACCAGTACACATGCAACACACAACAACCACCAAGGGGACCAGTACACATGCAACACACACAACAACCACCCAGGGGACCAGTACACATGCAACACACAACAACCACCCAGGGTACCAGTACACATGCAACACACACAACAACCACCCAGGGGACCAGTACACATGCAACACACAACCACCCAGGGGACCAGTACACATGCAACACACACAACCACCACCCAGGGGACCAGTACACATGCAACACACAACAACCACCAAGGGGACCAGTACACATGCAACACACACAACAACCACCCAGGGGACCAGTACACATGCAACACACACAACAACAACCCAGGGGACCAGTACACATGCAACACACACAACAACCACCCAGGGGACCAGTACAAATGCAACACACAACAACCACCCAGGGGACCAGTACACATGCAACACACACAACAACCACCCAGGGGACCAGTACACATGCAACACACAACAGCCACCCAGGGGACCAGTACACATGCAACACACAACAACCACCAGGGGACCAGTTCACATGCAACACACAACAACCACCCAGGGGACCAGTACACATGCAACACACACAACAACCACCCAGGGGACCAGTACACATGCAACACACACAACAACCACCCAGGGGACCAGTACACATGCAACACACAACAACCACCCAGGGGACCAGTACACATGCAACACACAACAACCACCCAGGGGACCAGTACACATGCAACACACACAACAACCACCCAGGGGACCAGTACACATGCAACACACACAACCACCACCCAGGGGACCAGTACACATGCAACACACACAACCACCCAGGGGACCAGTACACATGCAACACACACAACCACCCAGGGGACCAGTACACACCCGACACGACCTCTACACAAGTTACACTACAGACCAACAATTCCTGAATCACTGGAGCGAGAATTCCTTTCTGAGGGCGAGGGAAGGGGAAGGAGAGGGGAGGGAGGCGGAGGAGGGAGAGGGGAGAATGGGGAGAGGGGCAAGTTGTCCGTCCTTCAGGCCAAGTAGCCACTCCTGCGCTCTCTTCCCCGTCAAAATAAATGAGTTGTTTTCATGCCACGAGGCGTCCTCTCCAAAACAACAATACTTCAGCGAGCCTTTACCCGTTAGAGGGGCAGTGGGAGGGAGTTTCGCTTCTGTGCCACCCCGCTGTACGGGTCACTGCCACAGTCGCCTCAGGACCACCAGTGCGAGCCTTCCGACTCACTGGTTGTAAATAAGGGCGCATCCCTTAAGACAGGGAGGAAGCAATATCGTTATTCCGTGTTTAGAGAGGAAGACTCTGTTCCCTCAGTGTTATTCCTGTGGTTATTATCTATTGCATTTCTTGCTTATTAAAGCACATTGTCTTCCCCACCCCCACCCCCCCCTACCCATTCTTTCAGGATATTCATATGACGATGGTTACACTGATCTACACCCCACCCCCCTACACATTCTTTCAGGATATTCATATGACGATGGTTACACTGATCTACAGAGGTAAAATAAGTTAACCTAACGCAGTTATGGGGAATATAGAGGAAACAAATACAACTACACCAATATATTGCAGCAGCCAAACACGTGAGGAACGGATACGCTGACGGCAGAGGACAGTTACGACTTCAGTTGCTCACAAAAACTGCTGGGGCCACATGTGCCACTCTGAGCTGTGTTTGTACGCCTTCTTACTACACATTCTTCTTCTCCCTGTTTACTTTTGTATTTATATTGAGATTAAGATAAAGAAAATACTCGGGGATGAATCTTAACGTCTTCAAGTTTCTAAGAGAGGATAAAGAACTTTGTGTCCGCCTGGCCAGTCATTTGTCATGTCATTCACTTATCAGTAAAAGACTACCGTGTGTGTGTGTGTGTGTGTACACTGTGTACACGTGTGTGTAAACGTATGTACATGTGTGTGTGTGTGTGTGTGTGTGTGTGTGTGTGCCTGCTATTGAGCTTGCGTGCTTGTTTATACTTGTCTGAGAGGCAAGGCAAACTGCTCTTGATTCAAACTTGGCCCAATCAAAGTAAGCTTGTTGTCAAACGGTGCTCAAGACAAGGTCTTGAAGCAGTGAACATTCTTGAGGAGCACCGCAAGATGCCACCGTCTGCACCTGGTTCAGGACAGAGCGGAAAGGGAACAGCTGAGGAAGCTTTCAAAAACTTTCCGAACAAAAGAAACGGGGGAGTGGGGACGGTAGCCGGGGTGGGGGGTGGGTCCTGGAAGCACACAGCATCCAGAAAGCTCCCATGGCCCTCAGCATGCCCAGCTCAAGGTCCACCTCTACTTCCCAACAAGAACAATAACTAAATATCAGCATTAACCTTCCCCCTACTTATAGCCTGAACACCACAAAACAGAGCATTGTATAAGAAAAACACTCAGAATATGGTACTCAGTTACATTTTGAATACGGTGTTATACACAATAGCATTTTGAGTAGATGAACAGAGATGAGTCAAATTACACAGTGGGCACAGTAAAAACTTGAAAACCCAAGCACATACACACACACGAGCTACATGCCTCGAAGGCAGTGACACTGGATAATATCTCCATGAAGGTCCTGAGAGACGGAGTGGATGTACTATGTGAGCCATTAGCAACAATCTGCAATAAGTCAGTCGACTCAGGGCAACTGCAATAAGTTTGGAAGACAGCAAATGTAATCCCAGTATTTAAGAAAGGGGACAGACATGTAGCTTTAAACTACAAAGTAATATCCCCGACATGCACAGTATGCAAGGCTTCACAGAAGATTATCAGAAGAGTAGTGGAGCCCCTGAAAAGGATTGGGTTCGCAAACGGCAACCAGCTCGACTTAAGAGATGGTAAAACTTGTCTCATAAAGTCTCAGTTCTACGACAACGTAACAGAAGTGAAGCAGAAGAGAGATGAATGGGTAAATTACATATCTTTGGATTGTAAGGAGGCTTTGACACTGTCACACAAGAGTCTGGGAATAAATCTAGAGGAGGAGAAAGGAATAAAAGGAAAGGCACTACAATGGATCAAACAATACTTAGCCAGAATGAAACAACGTATTATTGTCCGAGAAGAGGTGTCGAAATTGGTGCATGTGACGAGTGAGGTTCCACAAGGATCAATACTAGGACGTGAATGACATGACGGAGAAGAGAGTCAAAGATATCTCAGCATATATATTAAGGGAACTAAATTTGATAACAGAGGAAAAAAGGGCTAGGGGGTGATGTGACAGACATACAAATACTGAGAGGAATTAACAGGGTGTACGGAGACAGACTGTTCGAGAGATAGGAAATAGGCACACGAGGGCACAACTGGAAGCCGAAAACAGATAAGTCACAGGGATGTTATGAAATATTCCTTCATTCTTAGAGCAGTAAGGAAGTGGAATGACCTATACAGTGGAGTGGAAGAAGCAGGATCGATACATAGCTTTAATAGGTTCAATAAGGATTTTGAAGCCAGGAGAGAGTGAACCTAGTAGCATCCATGGAGGTAGCAGGGCCAGGAGCTCAGACTCGAATCCCTTCAATCACATACACGTGAGTACATATAGGTTAACACACACACACCCACTCACACACACAGAAGAGGTATGATAAAGCTCATGGAGCAGGAAGAGTGACCTAGTAGCGACCAGTAAAGAGGAGGGGCCAGGAGCTGTCTACCTGGAGTCTACCTGGAGAGAATTCCAGGGGTCAACGCCCCCGCGGCCCGGTCTGTGACCAGGCCTCGACCCCTGCAACCACAACTGAGTACAACTAGGTGAGTACGTGTGTGTGTGTGTATGTGTGTGTGAACTCACCTAATTGTGGTTGCAGGGATCGAGACTCAGCTCCTGGCCCCTCAGATCCTACCAACATATCTTTGATCAGTCTAAATTTAGATATTATTCAATATCGGGGAAATGCATATTTTTTTTTTTTTTTACATGTGAGGAACACACAAAAGAAAAATTCTAACGTGGGTGTTCTGACGAGAGTTTTGATCTTAGGCGGGGGTTGTGACGACAGTTTTGATCTTAGGCGGGTGTTCTGACGACAGTTTTGATCTTAGGCGGGTGTTCTGACGACAGTTTTGATCTTAGGCGGGGGTTGTGACGACAGTTTTGATCTTAGGCGGGGGTTGTGACGACAGTTTTGATCTTAGGCGGGGGTTCTGACGACAGTTTTGATCTTAGGCGGGGGTTCTGACGACAGTTTTGATCTTAGGCGGGGGTTGTGACGACAGTTTTGATCTTAGGCGGGGGGTTCCAAAGACAATTTTCATCTAATACAGGTGTTCTGACGACAATGTGCATTTAACGTAGGTGTTCTAATGAAACTTTGGTTCTAACACAGGTATTGTGACGACAAATTGGTTTTCGCAAGGTGTTGTTATGACTGTGTGGATCCAACACGGGAGTTTTAATAATAAAAAATGGGTTTCTAACGCAGATACTGTGGTGACTGTTGTTGTTAACAACAGACACACTACACTGGGCTTGTCTAGCGCGATGATCGTCGCATCGTAGACCAGGACTGCAAACTCTTTTCTGAGAGATGAGACGTAAAAGGCTCTGGTTCCAACCTGCTCTTGAATAACCTATGTGACATGTCAAGATATCTTATTAGTGAAAATAATAAGATACCAGATATATTAAGCAAATTTCCTAAATTTGCTTGTAACAGATAAGTGAACTGTAGATATAAATCCAAATGTGCTCCTGTTAACCCTTTTGAAGCCTAGTTCCTAGGCCTTTTGTGTATCCATATGCTCTTGCGCTACCCTCCACAGGATGGATATTGGATGCACAATAAACCAGCCGCTTCGGCGGCAAAATCTAAATCTAATCATAAAAAATCCATTTAAAGCAGTGAAGAGCGATGTAAGTCTTAACTTCAACGATATACATCTATGAAGAGAAGACGAAGTCAATGATATATTGTCTTTATGATATATTGTCTTCACTGTTTATGATATATTGTTGTCACTATGATATATTGTCCTCACTGTTTGAATAACGTTTAAATTTCGTGTTGACAAGGGAAGGGAGACGCAGGTGATAGTAATGACGTTGATGTATTAATCCTGTGTGTGTGTGTGTGTGTGTGTGTGTGTGTACTCACCTAATTGTACTCACCTAATTGTGGTTGCAGGGGTCGAGACTCAGCTCCTGGCCCCGCCTCTTCGCTGTCCGCTACTGGGTCTCTGCTCTCCCTGCTCCATGAGCTTTATCATACCTTGTCTTAAAACTATGTATGGTTCCCGCCTCCACTATATCGTTCGCTAGACTATTCCACTTCCTAACTACTCTGTGGCTGAAGAATTGCTTCCTAACATCCCTTCGACTCAGCTGAGTCTTCAGCTTCCAGTTGTGTCCCCTTGTTTCTGTGTTTCCTCTCTGGAACATCCTGTCACTATCTACCTTGTCGATTCCCCGCAGTATTTTGTATGTCGTTATCATGTCTCCTCTAACCCTTCTGTCCTCCAGTGTTGTTAGCTCTATTTCCCTCAACCTTTCTTCATATTGCAATCCCCTGAGCTGTGGAACTAGCCTTGTCGCAAACCTTTGCACTTTCTCTAATTTCTTGACATGCTTGACCAGGTGTGGGTTCCAGACTGGTGCTGCATACTCTAGTATGGGCCTGACGTACACGGTGTACAGTGTCTTGAACGATTCCTTGTTAAGGTAACGGAACGCTAATCTTAGGTTTGCCAGTCGCCCATATGCTGCCGCGGTTATCTGGTTGATGTGTGTTTCCGGAGACATGCTTGGCGTTATACTCACCCCAAGGTCTTTCTCCTTTGATGAGGTTTGTAGCCTTTGTCCACCTAGCCTGTACTCTGTCAGCGGTCTTCTTTGCCCTTCTCCGATCTTCATGACTTTGCATTTGGTGGGGTTAAATTCGAGAAACCAGTTGCTAGACCAGATGTCAAGCTTGTCCAGGTCTCTTTGAAGTCCTGCTTGGTCTTCATCCGATGTGATTCTACTCATTAATTTCACATCATCTGTGTGTGTGTGTGTATGTGTGTGTGTCAGGGTGGTGCTGGATGTCCATCTTGCTCCCAGCTCGTCACGCTCTTAAATTACTGACATGATGGAAGGTGGAGGTAGTGAGGGAAGGTGGAGGTAGTGAGGGAAGGTGGAGGTAGTGAGGGAAGGTGGAGGTAGTGAGGGAAGGTGGAGGTAATGAGGGGATGTATAGGTAGTGAGGGAAGGTGGAGGTAGTGAGGGAAGGTGGAGGTAGTGAGGGAAGGTGGAGGTAGTGAGGGAAGGTGGAGGTAGTGAGGGGAGGTGGAGGTAATGAGGGGATGTATAGGTAGTGAGGGAAGGTGGAGGTAATGAGGGAAGGTGGAGGTAGTGAGAGAAGGTGGAGGTAGTAAGGGAAGGTGGAGGTAATGAGGGAAGGTGGAGGTAATGAGGGAAGGTGGAGGAAGCGAGGGGAAGAGGAGGTAGCGAGGGGAGGTGAAGGCCTGGTCGTGGACAGGGTCGTGGGGGCGTTGTTCCCCGGAATACCCCAGGTAGACTCCAGGTAGGTAGGTAGTGAGGGGTAATGGAGGCTGTGAGGGGTAGTGGAGGTAGTGAGGGAAGGTGGAGGTAGTAAGGGAAGGTGGAGGTAGTGAGGGGTGGTGGAGGTAGTGAGGGGAGGTGGAGGTAGTAAGGGGAGGTGGAGGTAGCGAGGGAGGTGGAGGAAGTGAGGGGAGGTGGAGGTAGTGAGGGGTGGTGGAGGTAGTGAGGGGTGGTGGAGGTAGTGAGGAAAAGTGGAGGAAGTGAGGGGAGGTGGAGGTAATGAGGGAAGGTGGAGGTAGTAAGGGAAGGTGGAGGTAGTGAGGGGTGGTGGAGGTAGTGAGGGAGGTGGAGGTAGTGAGGGAGGTGGAGGTAGTGAGGGGAGGTGGAGGTAGCGAGGGGTGGTGGAGGTAGCGAGGGGTGGTGGAGGTAGCGAGGGGTGGTGGAGAGACGAGGGGTGGTGGAGGTAGGAGGGGGTGGAGGTAGTGAGGGTGGTGGAGGTAGTGAGGGGTGGTGGAGGTAGTGAGGGGTGGTGGAGGTAGTGAGGGGTGGTGGAGGTAGTGAGGGGTGGTGGAGGTAGTGAGGGTGGTGGAGGTAGTGAGGGGTGGTGGAGGTAGTGAGGGGTGGTGGAGGTAGTGAGGGTGGTGGAGGTAGTGGGGGGTGGTGGAGGTAGTGAGGGGTGGTGGAGGTAGTGAGGGGTGGTGGAGGTAGTGAGGGGTGGTGGAGGTAGTGAGGGGTGGTGGAGGTAGTGAGGGGAGGTGGAGGTAGTGAGGGGTGGTGGAGGTAGTGAGGTTAGGTGGAGGTAGTGAGGGAAGGTGGAGGTAGTGAGGGAAGGTGGAGGTAGTGAGGGGTAGTGGAGGTAGTGAGGGGGTGGAGGTAGTGAGGGAGGTGGAGGTAGTGAGGGGTGGTGGAGGTGTGAGGGGTGTGGAGGTAGTGAGGGGTAGTGGAGGTAGTGAGGGGTGTGGAGGTAGTGAGGGAAGGTGGAGGTAGTGAGGGTGGTGAGGCTGAGGGTGGAGGTAGTGAGGGGTAGTGGAGGTAGTGAGGAAAGGTGGAGGTAGTGAGGGAAGGTGGAGGTAGTAAGGGAAGGTGGAGGTAGTGAGGGGTAGTGGAGGTAGTGAGGAAAGGTGGAGGTAGTGAGGGAAGGTGGAGGTAGTGAGGGGTGGTGGAGGCTGTGAGGGGTAGTGGAGGTAGTGAGGGGGAGGGAGGTTGGTTTTAATAACTAGCAACATACGGTACATCACCGCAGTTTTCTAACACAGTTGCCAAGTGTTTTCTTACACACAATATAACATTCTTGCAGGATGGTAATATTTTAGTTCATTTCTTTCCTGGATGCGACCCACAACAGTCAGCTTGCATGCTGGCACCTCTTGTCACTGATAGTTGGGCAGGGGCAGCAGGGATGGGCATTGGCATCAAGGGTGGGAAGGAGTAGGAGGGGATGGGCAGGGTCAGCAGAGATGGGGATGGGCACAAGGGTCAGCAGGGATGGGCAGGGACAGCAGGGGTATAAGGAAATCTGTCCACATGTTTCTCCGTGCCAGGGAATCGAACCCGGGACCTTGCAATTGTGATTGGAATGCTCATACCAGTGAGCTACGCAAGGCTCAGTGTGAACGAGGGAGAGAAGAGGTTATAGAAATTTATCCAGTACAAAAGTAGAGTAGTCAAGTAAGAGACCAGGACAGACGACCTAAGACAGAGCGCCACCCTGAAAGAAAATGCTCAGAAAATGCCCAGAGGTACACACAAACAGATTAACACCTGCTACACAGGCTAAGCTTGCAAACACAAGAGCGGCATTCACAAACCTAGATAAAGATGTGATTAATAAAACATTTTTTTTTACACAAATCAGTTTTACAGGCTAAGAGCTGTTATCCTTTCTCAGCTTATTTCAAAGCACCAGCCCTGTCTGAGGTATACTACCACCCCCAGGATGCGACCCACACCGGTCGACTAACACCCAGGTACTTACTCGTATGTGCGATGTATTCTTAAGTATGCAGCCCTGGTGTTAAACTTATCGATTAAAACACACAGTGAAAGTCGAGAAAACTCAGTGACTAACGAGATATTTAGAAAGAATATTAGAGTTAGGCCTTCCATCACTCGAAGAACGAAGAGCAAGAGGAAATATGATCACGACATACAAAATATTTCAAGACATAGACATGGTAAACGAGGGGTTAGTGTGAAAGTACTCATCCAGACGAGCCACACGAATATAAGAAAACATTTATTTAATATAAACTTTGTAAAAATGAACTAAACAATTGTTCGATAACAGTAGACTTACATAGCAGATATGACGGGGCTTTTTTTTACACCAGTTACACCGGAGAGGCAGGACCAAGAGCTAGAATTCACCTCACCCTCACGAATTTAAAGTTACATAGTTACTAACGGGTAATTACAAATACACACACATCAGCATTGAAAGTATGAACCCATTTCACAGAATCCAACAAAATTTGAACCTACACAGCCTAAATCCCCCTCCCCCACAAAAAAAAAAAATTAATTCACACACACACACACACACACACACGCGCGCGCGCGCGAGCGAGCGCGTGTGTGTGTGTGTGTCTAATCTATATGTGCTTAGGACAAAATGGCAACTAACACACACACACAAAATCAGCAGATGTGCACATAAATCGCATGAAATAACATCTGGATAGCGAGGCTCAGGTTAGGGTATATAAGAAAGAGTGAGATTATTTTCATATTAACATATTTATAGATGGTGTTGTAAAGGAAGTAGAGTCTAGGGTGTTGTGGAGAGGCGCAGGATTAAAAGATAATAAATCTGATACAAAGTGGGAGTTGTCATCATTGTTGGTTTTTGCCGATGACACGGTGCTTTTGGAAGATTCTGAAGAGAAGATACAAAGATTTGGTAGACGAGTCTGGGGATATGTAAAAGAAGGAAATTAAACGTGAACATAAGAATGATTAGGATGATAAGAGTATCAAAAGTCTAGACAATGAGAGATTGGATATCAGATTGGAGGGAGGGAGTATGAAGGAAAATAATGTGTTTTCAGATATTGGGGAGAAGCCTCATCGGCGGATATTAAGAGAGCTGAGGTGAACCAAGAACTGACGACGGGACAACGGTGGGGTGGTGCACTGAGACATCTGGGGAGACAAATAACTATATTCTTGGATGCAAAAAGGTATTAAGTATGGGTTTTAAATACTGAAGCGAGGAGGAGACTAGAGGCAGTGAAGATGTGTGAATATTGTGCAGAGAATTCGGAGAATGGAGATTAGAGGATGTGGGGTTACTAAAAGTATTATTCAAAGAACTGGGCAGAGTTCATTGAGGTGCTTTGAATATTTAGATAGGATGGAAAAAGGTAAGATTACTCATAAATTTGAGTAGGAGGGGTAGGGGTTATCCTAAGAAAGCTTGGAGTGAGGGGTAAAGAAGTTTTGAAGGCTTGGAGCTTTTACTTCCAACAGGCTTGTGTAAACATGATAGGTAGGAGTGAGTGGAAATGAGTGGTTTTTATGACTTGACGTGCTGTTGGAGCGTAAGTTAACATTTAGGAAGGGATTTAGGAAAACTAGTAAGCCAGACTTGAGCCCTGTAGGTATGATGTACAGTTTAGCGAGTCATCTGAACTGAGATATCAGTTCACTTCTGACAAGCGAGTGATTGAATGAATAACGGTGGAAATGTTTTCCTCTTTATCGGGTCACCCTACTTAGGTGGGAGACGGCCGATGTGTTAAAAATCTACAGCATATACGAAATTACCTATTCTCAATAAAGAATCATTTAAGAAACTCTATTTGGCATATGTTAGGCCCATCATGGAGGCTGCATCACCAGCATTGAGCCCCACGTGGTCAAGAGTGTAAGTCAACTGGAAATGGTCTAGAGGTTTGCAGCAAGATTAGTCCCAGAGCTGAGGACATCGAGTTATGAGGAGGAACTGATGGAATTGAGACTGACGACTTTAGAAGAGACAAGCACCAAGGGAGACATATTTACGACATACAAGATACTGAGAGGAGTTGACAAAATAGGTACAGGCAGACTCTTTGATATGAAGGGATCACAGATGGAAGCTAAAGACACAAATGAGCTACAGGGACATAAGGAAATACTTTTTCAGCCTCGGGGAGGGGGGGGGTGAGTAAATAACTGGATGGTAAATAGCACGAATGAGTAAGATGAGAAAGATATAGAACAAACTCATTACACAGTTTCAAGAGCATTTATAACAAGGCCTATCAGGATAACCAATAATGCCGGCGACTGTAGTTGAAAGAAGGGTCCAGGAGCTGAGACTCGTTCCCCGCAAACACAAGTGGATGAGTAGAAATCGGTGAGTAAACAACGCAACACAGGTTCCTTAACTCCGCAGAAAGAACAAACAAAGATGAAACAAACAAGAGGGAGAGGCAGGCAACCACAAACTTAAGAGAAGCGCCAAAACCGGCAAGAAAAAGCCAGAGACATCTGATCCTTTGATCCACAAACAGACGGGATGAAAAAAAAACGCGCTAGAGAAGGATGGGCGCGGGAAGCTGTCACTTGCTGTCACGAACGTGAAGAGGATCTAGTGTGTATACACACACTTCGCTAAAACCGGGTTATGTTTTGGGCAAGGGAAAACTCACTAGTGGTAAAGCTGTGTACTGAATATAGCGTCTGTCAAGCTTGTCTCAACCCGGGTTGTGTAGCGGTGAAGCGGATCTGGGTCATGCGATGCTGAACTGAATATCAGGGTCCCCTAAACTCGCGTCATGTGTTCCTGAACTGAATGTCAATGTTGACTAAACTTGCGTCAGGTTGTGGTCAACTGAATAGCAAAATCTGCTAAATACGGGTCATGTTTTGGTGTTGTAAATCTCCGTGGTCCTCTAAAATCCAGGTCATGCTTAATGGAGTGGATCTGAAGGTCTGCAGAAATTTGGCCCCCAGCATCCACCACTTTACACTACCTTGAGATAAACTAGATCTGAGGCTAGGCTTCTCAGATAATCGCCTGATCAAGCAAACTGTTGTTTCTAGCGGGAGGCCTGCATAACCACTGCGTCCTGGCTGATCCTACACGAACTTTCTCAGTTTCCTCTAAAAGTCCTTTTCGTTCCTGCAGTGTTTCTCAGATTAGCTGCAATATAGTTGACTAGTCGTGGACGACATGAGTTGACACTGTGGTCTCTAATTGTGCCCCATAAAACCCATGCTTTTCACATGATTTAAGAAAATATTTATTCGTTTATTTAACCCCGGAGTGTTAGCCACCCAGAATAACCCCAGAAAGTCAGCGCGTCTTCGAGGCCTGTCTGTCTTATTTCCATTGGGTTCCTTCAATCTTGTCGCCCAGGATGCGACGCACACCAGTCGATTGGCACCAAGGTACCTACACTTATTGCTAGGTGAACAGAGACTGAATGAACCACAGACTGTCGGTGTGCGAGGCGAGAGCGTCACCAACCAAGCCACGGGACACCACTTCATCCTGCACCTCTCTAATAAATGGTTATGGTAGTGTAGCTTATGAACGAGTATTCAAATATTTACCATGTAAATATTACCAGGTTTCTCTTTCTTCTCCCTCATATAAAATAAATTCCAGGTGATTTAGAGAACTTCCAGAGATGTAGATGTTATATTTGTGTGTTTTATGCTGTCAGTAAATAATTCCTGTATATTTTCTAGCTTCATTATCTATCTTGTCTTGAGAACAGCTACTTGCACAGCAGTGCACAGCTACTTGCACAGCTGTGCACAGCTACTTGCACACCAGTAAGTCAAACGTGAAAGCACAAAAATGTTTTCAAAGGCGTCATCAATGGAATGTCTTCTCTTGCTTTTAAAGTTCCCTTAATCCAACCTGACATTTACTTGGCCATGACTACATTTGTCTTATTGTGTTCTCTAAACTATAGGTCTTCTGAAATTAATTTTCCAGTTTTTTTCCCATTCCCTTCGATATATGAAAAGGTTTTTTTTTTTTTTTCTTTTATCCTGTGTTCATTTCGAGATCTTCGTTCTCTCCTCACCGAAAAAATAAATTCTTTTACGGAGTAAATACTGTGTTCTCCTTAATCTACTGGATAACTTTCTTGAAATCTGTTTGTAATTTTTCATAGTCTCTTATTGAGTCAACTTTCATGCTAATTCTGGCTGTGGTTGGTGTGTCTGAGCAATAAGAATAAATTACAGTAAAGGTGCCAGGACTGTCTTGCACTCATATATATTTTTTTTTACTTTATTCAGACCGGATTTTGTTTGTTTATTATCAGTCTTTGTGATTTGCTTCTTAAAACTTAACTATTAGTTTCCCCTATTTGATTTGTTGTACCTCTTTGACCTCATTTTAAAAGTTATCACTCTATGGTCACATTTCTTATATGTTTGTTAAATTTGTTGATATAATATCTTTATTTTGATTTTACGTCAAAACCGCCGGAATATTTGTTGTAGATGATTTCAAGATTTTGTTAGCAAACTCTTATTGCGGGTTGTAGCACTTAAGTGCGGGTTGTGGCACTTAAGTGTGGGTTGTGGCACTTAAGTGCGGGTTGTGGCACTTAAGTGTGGGTTCGTGAAAAAACTGTTTTTATGTTATTGACTTCACTAGAAAGTTATACCTGGCTTCACACACTTCTTACATAATTTCGGTTTTCTTCCTCTAAATAGGAAGTCGATGTTCGTGGAGATTAAATATTTTATTCGCATCATCTTCCTTCACCACCACCACAACTTGTAAGAAATGTACAATATATGCAAAAGGCTTAATTAGTAGACCTTTTATGTGTTTATGTACTCTTGCGCTACCTTCCACAAAGTGAATTTGGAGTGAACAATAAACTAGTCGCTTACGGCAAAGTCTAAATCTTCCACTTTCCCCACCTGCCACAAACCACCTGCCATTATCACCATCACTACCTGCCTTCACCATCACTACCTGCCTTCACCATCACTACCTGCCTTCACCATCACTACCTGCCTTCACCATCACTACCTGCCTTCACCATCACTACCTGCCTTCACCATCACTACCTGCCTTCACCATCACTACCTGCCTTCACCATCACTACCTGCCTTCACCATCACTACCTGCCTTCACCATCACTACCTGCCTTCACCATCACTACGTGCCTTCACCATCATTACCTGCCTTCACCATCACTACCTGCCTTCACCATCACTACCTGCCTTCACCATCACTACCTGCCTTCACCATCACTACCTGCCTTCACCATCACTACCTGCCTTACCATCACCATTCACCATCACTACCTGCCTTTCACCATGTCACATCACTACCTGCCTTCACCATCACTACCTGCCTTCACCATCACTACCTGCCTTCACCATCACTACCTGCCTTCACCATCACTACCTGCCTTTACCATCACTACCTGCCTTTACCATCACTACCTGCCTTTACCATCACTACCTGCCTTCACCATCACTACCTGCCTTTACCATCACTACCACCCTTCACCATCACTACCTGCCTTCACCATTACTACCTGCCTTCACCATCACTACCTGCCTTCACCATTACTACCAGCCTTCACCATCACTACCTGCCTTCACCATCACTACCTGCCTTCACCATCACTACCTGACTTCACCATCACTACTTGCCTTCACCATCACTACTTGCCTTCACCATCACTACTTGCCTTCACCATCACTACCTGCCTTCACCATCACTACTGCCTTCACCATCACTACCTGCCATTCACCATACTATCTTCACCAATCACTACCTGCCTTCACCATCACTACCTGCCTTCACCATCACTACCTGCCTTCACCATCACTACTTGCCTTCACCATCACTACTTGCCTTCACCATCACTACTGCCTTTACTATCAATACCTGCCTTCACCATCCTACCTGCCTTTACTATCAATACCTGCCTTCACCATCGCTACCTGCCTTTATTATCAATACCTATCTTCACCATCACTACCAGCCTTTACCATCACTACCTGCCTTTACCATCACTACCTGCCTTTACCATCACTACCTGCCTTTACCATCGCTACCTGCCTTTATTATCAATACCTACCTTCATAATCGCTATCTGCCTTTACCATCATTATCTGCCTTCACCATCACTACCTGCCTTTACCATCACTACCTGCCTTTACCATCAATACCTGCCTTCACCATCAATACCTGTCTTCACCATCAATACCTGCCTTCACCGTCACTAACTGCCTTCACCTGCTTTCCACTCACTCTCTTTCCACCATCACTACCTGCCACTATCTCCTCCACCTGCTCCTCCACTATCTCATCACTCCCTACCTCCCACCTCCACTATCTTTCCCACCTGCTCCTCCACTATCTTCTCCCCACCTGCTCCTCCACTATCTTCTCCCACCTGCTCCTCCACTATCTCCTCCCACCTGCTCCTCCACTATCTTCTCCCACCTGCTCCTCCACTCCATCTCTCTCCCACCTGCTCCTCCACTATCTTCTCCCACCTGCTCCTCCACTATCTTCTCCCACCTGCTCCTCCACTATCTTCTCCCACCTGCTCCTCCACTATCTTCTCCCACCTGCTCCTCCACTATCTTCTCCCACCTGCTCCTCCACTATCTTCTCCCACCTGCTCCTCCTCACTCAACCAACACTTGCCTCCACCACCTACACACATCGCTTTTACAACTGCTAAAGTACGCTGATAGGTCCCGGTGATGAACTTGAGGAAAATCGCCCTCATGCTCGGCTGCACTTGAGGTTTAACTCCCCTGAGAAGTGGGAGGGAACACCGTCCTCTCTCATTTATGTCAACGCTTGAGATGTCACCAGAGGACAAAGTATAATAATAATTATTTTATAACAAGGGGCAAATTTTAGCCGGTTTCAAACAGACTAAATTTTAAAATTTAGACTTTTATTTAAGTGGCAGTGTTCGGCTGGCAACCGAAAGGGCCAGGGTTCGATTCCTGGGCATGTCTTCTTATGCCAGTTGCCCTTGCTTGCTTAGAAGTAAATAGGTGTATAGATAGTAGGTAAGAGGACCTAAGAACCCCAGTGGAAACATGCCACATTGCTTGGCTATCTTGGATTATCCTGGGTTACTAACCTTCCTTCCAGGGTTAATAATTCAAAAAAGAGTCTTCTTCCTCTTCGAATTCAAGAGACGGGGGTAGACATTTTCGTGAGTTTCGTGGCTGGCAAATATGTAAGACAGTATTTACTTAACGTTCATTGTACATCGTCATCAGCTACTTTTGGACATATCTTTAAAACTTTTTACTTCTAATATTTTATCGGCATTCTTTGAGCTGAGGTCACACACTGAAACCTACGTGGAAGACGGGTGTGGCACAGGTCAAGAGAATCTTTGGCGTTTCCTCGCCCGGCCGAGTGTTATGGTCGGGGCAAGATGCCACACATACCTGGGCGTCATCTGGCGGCCACCGTGCGAAGTGTTGCATTTGGCGCCCAACCAATCATGTCAGATTTCGGAATTTTTTCATTAAGGTTCGTTTACTTGTGAGATCAGTAGAAATGCGCCGAAGTCATCGCTAGATAAACTACAAAGCAATGAGAAACTGGATGACTGAGTCAGGCCAGACTACACTTGCAAATTACTTTATAAATCACCAACAGGGTGGAACTTGAGTCACTTTACTTTGGGAAACGGAGCCGTGATTGAGAGGGGAACAAGATTTATGTGTGCCACAGAGGGCGGGGCCAGTGTGTGGCGCAGAGCTCATTCCTCACCCCAGCACAACTCTTACCACCACGACCTTGTTTATTTTTCCTGCTGGTGTTACTGTCCCTAAACGACACTCTGGGGCCAGCCCCAGGCAACTGAGGCGCTATTAATGTGTCTTAAATATGACGCCCCAGAAACTATATCTCATAAGAACAAGAACATAAGAAAGGAGGAACACTGCAGCAGGCCTGTTGGCCCATACTAGGCAGGTCCTTCACAATCCATCCCACTAACAGAATAATTGCCCAACCTAATTTTCAATTCTACCCAAGAAATAAGCTTTGAAGATTCTATTAACTCAAGTGCGAGTCCCACTCAAATCCAACCCCTCTCACTCATGAATTTATCCAACCTAAATTTGAAACTACCCAAGGTCATAGCTTCAATGACCCTACTAGGCAGACTGTTCCACTCATCAACTACCCTATTTCCAAACCAATATTTTCCTATATCCTTTCTAAATCTAAACTTATCCAATTTGAATCCATTATTGCGGGTTCTCTCTTGGAGAGATATCCTCAAGACATAAGAACATAAGAACATAAGAAAGGAGGAACACTGCAGCAGGCCTGTTGGCCCATACTAGGCAGGTCCTTCACAATCCATCCCACTAACAGAATAATTGCCCAACCTAATTTTCAATCTACCCAAGAAATAAGCTTTGAAGATTCTATTAACTCAAGTGCGAGTCCACTCAAACCAACCCTCTCACTCATGAATTTATCCAACCTAAATTTGAAACTACCCAAGGTCATAGCTCAATGACCCTACTAGGCAGACTGTTCCACTCATCAACTACCCTATTTCCAAACCAATATTTTCCTATATCCTTTCTAAATCTAAACTTATCCAATTTGAATCCATTATTGCGGGTTCTCTCTGGAGAGATATCTCAAGACATAAGAACATAAGAACATAAGAAAGGAGGAACACTGCAGCAGGCCTGTTGGCCCATACTAGGCAGGTCCTTCACAATCCGTCCCACTAACAGAATATTTGCTCAACCCAATTTTCAATGCTACCCAAGAAATAAGCTTTGACAATTCTGCCCACTCATGCGCGAGTCCCACTCAAATCCAACCCTCTCACTCATGAATTTATCCAACCTAAATTTGAAACTACCCAAGGTCCTAGCTTCAATAACCCTACTAGGCAGACTGTTCCACTCATCAACTACCCTATTTCCAAACCAATATTTTCCTATATCCTTTCTAAATCTAAACTTATCTAACTTGAATCCATTATTGCGGGTTCTCTCTTGGAGAGATATCCTCAAGACCTTATTTATATCCCCTTGTTAATACTCCATTTTCCACTTGTATACCTCGATCATGTCTCCCTCATTCTACGTCTTACAAGTGAATGTAATTTTAGGGTCTTCAATCTTTCTTCGTAAGGAAGATTTCTAATGCTATGTATTAATTTAGTCATTCTACGCTGAATGTTTTCTAACGAATTTATGTCCATTCTGTAATATGGAGACCAGAACTGAGCTGCGTAATCTAGGTGAGGCCTTACTAATGATGTATAAAGCTGTAATATAACCTCTGGACTTCTGTTGCTAACACTTCTTGATATAAATCCCAGTAATCTATTTGCCTTATTACGTACGCTTAGGCATTGCTGTCTTGGTTTAAGGTTGCTGCTTACCATCACCCCCAAGTCCTTCTCGCAATCTGTATGGCTAAGTTCTACGTTATTTAGTGCTTGGGTTATGGACACTCCCGAGCTTCAGAACCTTGCATTTATCTACATTGAACTGCATCTGCCACTTTTCTGACCACGAATTAAGTTTGTCTAAATCTTCCTGAAGTTCTATGACATCTATGTTTGAATCAATTATCCTACCTATCTTCGTGTCTAAAATTATCCTACCTTATTTATATCCCCCTTATTAATACCCATCTTCCACTTATATACCTCGATCATGTCTCCCCTCATTCTTCGTCTTACAAGTGAATGTAATTTAAGGGTCTTCAATCTTTCTTCATACAGAAGATTTCTAATGCTATGAATTAACTTTGTCATTCGTCGCTGAATGTTTTCTAACGAATTTATATCCATTCTGTAAAATGGAGACCAGAACTGAGCTGCATAATCTAGGTGAGGCCTTACTAATGATGTATAAAGCTGTAATATAACCGCTGGACTTCTGTTGCTTACACTTCTTGATATAAATCCCAGTAATCTATTTGCTTTATTTCTTACGCTTAGGCATTGCTGACTTGGTTTGAGGTTGCTGCTTACCATAACCCCCAGATCCTTTTCGCATTCTGTACGGCTGAGTTCAACATTATTAAGCTGGTAGGTGCTAAGGTTATGAACATTCCCGAGCTTTAGAACTTTGCATTTATCTACATTGAACTGCATCTGCCATTTTTCTGACCAGGAATTGAGTTTGTCTAAATCCTCCTGAAGTTCCGTGACATCTACGTCTGAATCGATTATCCTACCTATCTTCGTGTCATCAGCGAATTTGCTCATATCACTAGTAATTCCCTCGTCAAGGTCATTTATATATGGAAAAATAAACACATAAGCAGTATAATGTGATCCTTTATTGATCTCACATCAGAATCAACGCTTGAGACATTGTACATTAATTATTTTCTCTCTGATTTTCGTCAGTAGTATCTATGGTGTCTCACTTTTGCTTATCCTTATTCGAAAAGCTGATAAATTAGACATAAAAATCGTTCTCAACGAACTCAAATGCAAAATAATCTAGCCGCTTTTACGAGAAAATCTAAGCTAACCTACAAGTATTAGAAATAGTGGGAGAAAGTTAAGCAATGATTATGATTATTGAAAAAATAGTGAAGGATTTCATACAAAAAAATGAGATACCAAAAATCAACAGGGAATTTCACGAGTTGACTCAACTATAAGGAGAGTAAGATCTTCAGTGTTATTGAATTACCTCTTGAAACAATTAAAAAGGAACAGGCATCTTCAAAAGTCTGTAAAGTTTCACCAATGGCTATTATTTCTCCATAGTTAATAAGTAATCATTAAATTGAACAGTGATGCAGTGTAAGACTCATTCAGCTTAAGCTCCAGAAGTACCACTACCATTACTGTAGCGAACATGAGAAGAAATATGAAAATTATAAAATACTAATGAAGTTTGTGTACTACCCTCTCATGTTAACATGACAGGGAATGAGAGAGCTCATGAACTGCCATGAATAGCAATACAAAATGCAAAACAACAACAGGGGGAGTGGAATGATAGCTCTAGGCCTCTCGTGTTACAATCAACACATCACCAGGAGCTTGCAGTGTTACAGAAATAAGTAGGAAGTCCAAGCAGATTAGTTCAGGAGATCTAAGTTTACTGAGAGGTTTTAGAAAATAGTGAAATTTTACCATATTATAAAAGGGTCACATTAGAAGAGACGATTTTATTAGGTACCCTATACCTATCCTCTGGACGGAAGTGCATGAGCATATAGATACACAAAAGGCCTAGGAAGTAGACCCCTAAAAGGCTAACCTGAGCTGTATATTATTTACGAAATTATATTTTATCTGACAGAAATATATTCAGAATTCTTCCTAAAAACATCAAGTATCTTATTTTTCATATAAGATGCACAGTATAATAACCTTTGTGATATATCAAGGTGTCTTATTAATGAAAATAAGATACCAGGTACCAAATATCCTATATGTGCTTGCAAAAGATAAGCTAAATTGTAAATATAAATCCAGATGTACTCCTGTTAATTTACCCTTCTGAGGCCTAGTTCCTAGGTCTTTTTTGTATCCATGTACCCTTGTGATACTCTCCACAGGATGGATATTGGTTGTACAAAAACCTAGCCGCTTCGGCCGCAAACTCTAATCTAAATCTCTCAGAAGATTACTTGACGTACAAAATTCTTTCAACAAACTGGCCGTATCCCACCGAGGCAGGGTGTCCCAAAAAGAAAAGCAAAAGTTTCTCTTTTTAACCTTAGTAATGTATACAGGAGAAGGGGTTACTATCCCCTTGCTCCCGGCATTTTAGTCGCCTCTTACGGAGGAAGAATTTTGTTTCACTTCCCCATGAATATTAACCTATATTCTGACGTACAGAATATAGGTTAATATTCAGTCTTTTCTGCTTTCGTTAATAAGTTGACAATCAAACACACAGTGTAAGAAAGTGACCATAAGACTGGCCTGGAGTTTTAGGACTTATTACTATGAGTTTAACCCCCAATCCCCCCCCCCATTCCGTGTTAACCCGCCAAATCGTGATAACACGATTGCCAACAAACCACGGTACGGGTGGGGTTAGAACCCATGGCGAGCGAGTCTCAGAACTCCAGCCAATGCGTAAGCCACTGGATCAGGTGGCTACAATAAGATTCATCCAACTATGAATATTTATACACCATAAGGAGGTTAGCATGGGCCACCACTGTAACCACAAATTGCCTGGCCTGGAGTTTTATGACTCATTTGCCATGGGTTTTAACCCCACCCGTACCGTGGTTCCATTCCATGTTTCTTTGCTTAAGTTTGCCAAGCTGCCAGAAGTACTTGACACCAAGCTTTGGTTACTACCAACATCCGTCAAACTCTTTACATTGCAAGTTGCTCCATAAATATGCTTATGTATGTACTTGTTATCATGGTGAGGGATAGATCTACTCTGGCTTCTAACTGCGTTCCCAGGACATTCAGATTCCTAATATATTATTATTATTATTTACATTTGTCTTCTGATATATTTTCTTTGACTCTGTAGCAAAGTACTACTGATTAACACTTGCATTAGTCCGTATTAACATATTTGTTATTGTTATTGAACAGAGTGAACACCTGCCAGACCTGGAGGGAATCCGTCCTCATTACCTGAGAGCTCCCTTAGTTTATTGCCCAATGAACCAAAAGTATCTGACGATTACGTATGGAAATAAATGGTATAAAATACCGACACAATGGAAAAATAAACACATAAGCAGTATAATGTGATCCTTTATTGACAACGTTTCGCCCACGCAGTGGGCTTTATCGAGTCACAGACAGATCTACCTAGATCTGTCTGTGACTCGATAAAGCCCACTGCGTGGGCGAAACGTTGTCAATAAAGGATCACATTATACTGCTTATGTGTTTATTTTTCCACGATTACGTATATTGAGAGGGATTAAAAAACTTTATTAAGCTTATCCATAAGTATCATTTTGTGTGTGTGTGTGTGTTATGTGTGTGTGTCTGTGTGTGTGTCTGTGTGTGTGTCTGTGTGTGTGTCTGTGTGTGTGTGTGTGTGTGTGAGGAGAGAGTTGAGGGTCATTACTGCCGGCTTACACGAAGGATTACATTTGGATTTAAGTTGACATTTTTCGGCATAAAGCCGGAGTGAGGAAGGTTAGTTAAGACTGTCCAGCTTAGTCCCTTGAGTAGCCATGGAAGAGCACTAGTGAAAGGCAGACTAGAAAAATATGTTAGGACAAGAGCCATACAAGGAGGGAGAGAGAGAGAGAGAGAGAGAGAGAGAGAGAGAGAGAGAGAGAAGAGGAAAGAGAAAGGAGAGAAGAAGATAGAAGAAGAAGAGAGAGAGAATTGATGAAAGAACTGCAAAAAAGGCAGAAAGAAATTAGGCAAAAAAAGGAGAGAGACATTGATGGACGGGGGGAAATGGAGTGATAGATAATGCGTGTGAGTCTATGAATTAGAATGAGAAAGCCAGTGGGAGTAAGAGTGAGCAAGTGAGAGTGTGAGAGAATGTGTGAAAGTGGGCAAAGTGTGTGTATGAGTAAGTGAGAGAGAGAGAGAGAGAGAGAGAGAGAGAGAATGAATGAATGAATGAATGGAAGATCGTTGAGTGTTCATCCATTACCCCAAGTCTTTTTGGTATTCTCTTCTACCTTTTCCTCATTTCCTCCTTTTCTTCCACACTTCCTCCTCCTCCACACTTCCTCCTCCTCCACACTTCCTCCTCCTCCACACTTCCTCCTCCTCCACACTTCCTCCTCCTCCACACTTCCTCCTCCTCCACACTTCCTCCTCCTCCACACTTCCTCCTCCTCCACACTTCCTCCTCCTCCACACTTCCTCCTCCTCCACACTTCCTCCTCCTCCACACTTCCTCCTCCTCCACACTTCCTCCTCCTCCACACTTCCTCCTCCTCTTCCTCAACACTTTCAGCTCACAAATTATTGGTCCTCCACCGGGAGTTTACCTGAAGTCGCTTCTGGTCTGGGACCTACCCCGAGGCTCGGTCCCTGACCCCAGGCCTCTTGGTTACTGGCCTGATCGATCAAGCTGTTAGTACTGTTAGTCCATCGTATGCACCACAATCCAGTTGATCATGAACTGTCTTGAAAAATCTGTCGATTTTCCTCATGAAGACGGCAAGGGAGTTAATGGTAATCCCTTTATGCATGAAGGGAGAGCACTGAAGAGTCGCGGTCCCTTAGCACTTATTGAAGTCTCTCTGTGTATTCATCGCTTCCCTGCTTTTCAGGTATCCTGCACCTTCTGTCAAGTAGTAATTTCAGTGTGGAGGTTTGGTATCAATCCCTCTAGAATCTTCCAGGTGTAGACTGTGATGTATCTTTCTCGTCTGCGTCCTGAGGTGTACAGTTCTATTGACTTAAGCGTTCCCAGAAATTTAGGTGTTTGGCTGTATTTATACGAGCTGTAGAAGTTCTCTGAACATTTTTTCAGCCCAGCAATTTTGTCTGCCTAAATAGGGCCATTAGTACACAGCAATATTTAAGCCTATCATTTTCTTGTAATAGTAACGTTCTTGTACTCATTGAACGTAAGGACTTCTGACATCATCACTCCCAGGTCTCTCACATTTGACTTAGGTTCTATTGAGTGGTTTGAGTTTGTATTGTTCTCTGATCTCATTTTTATTTCCTCCATTCTTCCATAGCATAACTGAAATCTTTCCTCACTGAACATCACATTGTTGTCAGTGGACCACTGGAAGACTCGGTATATATCAACTTAGAAACTCGCTTTGTCTTCAGTGGATGTCACTTTCAGTGCTAAGACTGATATCTTTGTCTATGTCAGAAATGAGAATGAGGAAGAAAAGTGGGGTTAGTACATTACCTTGGGGGAGACAAAACTTTTGACTGTAGCAGCCGCTGATTTAACTCCGTTTGTTATTATTCTTTGGGTTCTGTTTGTGAGGAAGTTAAAGATCCATCAGCTCACCATCCTAGTTATTTCTTTTGCAATCATTTTGTGCGCAGCTGCCCCATAGTCACATTTGTCAAAGGTTTTTGCAAAGCCAGTGAATACTACATATACATTTTGTCTATATTCAAGAACATCCAAGACTATGTCGCAATGTTCCCACAACTGCGAAAGGCAGAGCGACCAGTTGTGAACCCTTGCTGACCTGAGTTGTGCAACTGCTGCGATTCCATGTGGTTCGTAATCTTCCTTCATAAAACTCTTTCAAAGAACTTGATAATGTTGAATGTTAGGGCAATTGGTCTGTTATTTTTAGTCATAGCTGTTCACGACCAACAGTGTGACGTGGCACTGTGCCTTATCCCCACCAACAGTGTGACATGGCATTGTGCCTTATCCCAGTCAACAATGTGACGGGGCACTGTGGCATATACCACCAGCAGTGTGACGGGGCACTGTACTTTATACTACCAGCAGTGTGACGGAGCAATGTGCTTTATACCACCAGCAGTGTGACGGGGCACTGTGCTTTATACCACCAGCAGTGTGACGGGGCACTGTGCTTTATACCACCAGCAGTGTGACGGGGCACTGTGCTTTATACCACCAGCAGTGTGACGGGGCACTGTGCCAGTGCTTCCTGTGGAAAAAGACGAGGGGTAGAGAAGGTAAGGAAAGATGGCTGGTAGTGAGTGAGGGGTTCTAATTGGGAGAAGAGATCATAGGGTTAAGGCAGGGGTTCAGAAGGGTACGGAAAAGGAACTAAGGTTTGATTCAGGGGTTCTGAAGGGTGGGAAGAGGAACTCAGGGTTGAGGCAGGGGACCGGCAGGATAGGGAAGAGGAAATGAAGCCCAACGTAGGCTTCCATCAGGTACCGGGGTTTCTCAAACAAGATATGACGTTACAGCTGACCTGAAGTTTTCTAACACACGGAGGTTATGAAGGAAAGGAGGGAGAAAAAGAAAAAATAATTAAGATAGGGATTTATTATTCCTGGGAAGGGAGACTTTAGGTTAAGATGAGGAAGGGTAAATGGTGGGTGGGGGTAAGTGAAGGAGTGGAATAGTTACTGGGAAGGATATGGGAAGAGAAATTGACGAGAATGGAAACAGTGCAAGGACAGAAGATACGAGCCATAATGAATAATAGTTTCTTCTACTCCTTCACGACTCTTATTTCCGCCAGTTTTCTTGACGGAAAAACTTAATTCCAAAAAACTATAATTTTGTGCTCTGTGCCGAGGTTTTAAGTGAGAGTGAAGAGAGAACGCTGAGCGCACCACGGGGAGATATTTCTGTTTTGTGTTTTAATATCTTAATTACTGCTCATGTAAATGCTCTACCCACCTCATGGTGGGTAGAGCATGTTGTATGGATCATGTCACGCTCTTGACATGATCCATACAACAGACCATAAGTAAATAAGTACAACTCTTAATGATGTCCTGGCATTATGTAATAGACTACGACTCATGATATCTGTGTCTAAGATTAAAGATATTAACAAACAAGCCACATATCCCACCAATTTATTTAAATGATAAACTCATTAGGTACGTAAAATCTCATTAATGTTTTGGTGTCCAAGTATCTCTTAATAAATTCATCATAATTAAATAAGAAATGCAATGAAAAATTAAATGTTCTCAGAGTTATTGGGCGGCTACGACTCCATTTTAGTGCTAATTAAAAAAATGAGAATAATGTACACGGCTTATATTAGATAATTTATTTATTATGCTGCGCTTTTATTAACAGTAGTTTAAGTTATTGCAAAACGAAGTCCTCAGAACTATTTTTGTTCTGCGAAAACCACTAAAATTAAGAGGAAGGATCCTGGTATATATACTGTCTAGCAATGGATAACTGAGCTGTTTGAGACGGTACTCGGTATTAAGCTTGTGAGAAGTGAACCAAACAGTCAAAGGAATTTCTGCTGAATGTCTAGAAGCCAGCACATCGAAAATGACAACAAAATTATGCCATGATATTGGAACTCGTAACCTGCCTGATGATTATAGACAACAAGAGCACGCCATCTCAGCTAAGATGGCGTGTCGCCCACGTGACTACTGGAATCCGTGTGTGTACCTGGTCAGCGGGTCACATATGTAACCCTCCCTGAAGCTGTGGGAGAGCCTGATGAGGCTGGTGACCGTGTCACATCTGTAAGCCTGCTTGAAGCCATGTGTAAGTCGGTCATCCCTACCAACCACTGGGAAGCTGACGAGGAGCTTGTCGCTCCTCCGCCCCCAGCTCCTCCGCCCCCAGCTCCTCCGCCCCCAGCAGATGCCGCAGGCGAGCCGGTCACACGTGGTACACCAAGAGGGCGACAGCAAGTCAGGCGTCAGCCAACCCGAAGTTGTTGGCGAGAGAGAAGCACTCGGTGATCCCGCAGGTGAAGAGCGCTTCTACAGGGTTAAGATGACGTTCTCGGACAGATGGTGACATTGTATACAGACTCTGAAAGCAGAACCGAAGACCCAAGTGAAAAACTCCATCGAAACGGAGAGGATCAGTAGGAACGAGCCACTCAGTAATGTTGGCTAAGTCTTCCTTGATACTGGCTTGACGGCTGCTGTTAAATAGATGTCTGTTCAATCTAGCTTGCATTATCATCACCAAGGCGACACAGTAAACCCGTACGGGCAATGCATCGCATGGTAAACGAAAAGTAATCAGGTTTGATCCTGGGAATGGGAGGGTAATTCCATCCCCCACAGCTAGTATTAAAGCTTGTAGTAATGCTCTTCACAATCCTCTTCAACATAGGCAGTGATCTCTCTCACACATAAGTGCAACACTGTTGAATTACTTAGTTACTTAAACTTTTAAGGTTTAAATAAAAAGATATTGCAAGGACCCCAGTGGAAATAAGTTACTTTGACATTTTAGGTTTATCCTGGGTATGTAGATGAATGGGCTTATCCTGGGTATGTAGATGAATGGGCTTATCCTGGGTATGTAGATGAATGGGCTTATCCTGGGTATGTAGATAAATGGGCTTATCCTGGGTATGTAGATGAATGGGCTTATCCTAGGTATGTAGATAAATGGGCTTAACCTGGGTATGTAGATAAATGGGCTTATCCTGGGTATGTAGATAAATGGTTCTTTTCAATATTAATGGACTGATTACAACGACTCCAGACTGAGGGACCGATTACCTCAAAATCCTAATCAGCAACCATTCTTCTTTGTATTGGACTGATGAAGCCACTGTGTGGCGAAACGTTTCCACAATAATTTATCCTAGGTAATTTACACTTTGTATGATAATTGTATTTATGTGTATCTGTGCCTAAATTTACTTAATCGAGGCAGAGCTCACTCCCAACCTACACGAGGTCACTCCCAACCTACACGAGATCACTCCCAACCTACACGAGGTCACTCCCAACCTACACGAGGTCACTCCCAACCTACACGAGGTCACTCCCAACCTACACGAGGTCAAGCAGAACTCACCTCAATGACTCCCCCTTCCCCACCAACTTCCCCCCTCCTCCACTTTACCCCAGCAAGGTCAACCAGCGCCAATAACTCTCCACGAAGACAATAAATTTCTCCTGGTGTCAGGAGGTCAGAGGAAAGGGCAAGCTGTGACCTCGCGAGGGGTCACCTGAGGGGAATGTAGCGTCACGCAACATTTATCCATGGACCAGAGGAGGGGAGAAGGGAGAGACGGAGATAACGAGGGAAGAGAGTAATAATGAGACAAGGATAGGGAGAGGGAGGAGAGAAAGAGTAAAGGGAGAAGAGAGGTTTGGGTAGAGAAGATAAATGTGGTTTTAAATTAGCATCATTGGATATACTACAATATATTTTGTTCCTTTTACCCAACATCTGAATATTTCCAGGAGGGTGAATAAGACACTTGTGCAACCCTTGTGTGTGTACTCACCTAATTGTGGTTGCAGGGGTCGAGTCATACTACGTCCACTCTCTCCCTGCTCCGTGAGCAGGGAGAGTTGTCACTTCCTGACAACTCTATGACTGAAGAAATACTTCCTAACATCCCTGTGACTCTTCTGTGCCTTCAACGTCCAACTGCGACCCCTTGTTGCTGTGTCCCATCTCTGAAACATCTTATCTCTGTCCACCTTGTCGATTTCCTCTCAATATTTTATATTTCGTTATCATGTCTCCCCTATCACTCCTGTTCTGTCGTCAGGTCGATTTCCCTTAACCTCTCCTCGTAGGACATGCCCCTTAGCTTCGGGACTAGTTTCGTTGCAAACCTTTGCACTTTCTCTAATTTACTGACGTACTTGCCCAGGTGTTAGTTCCATACTGGTGCTGCATACTCCAATATGGGCCTGACGTACACAGTGTACAGAGTCCTGAACGATTCCTTGCTGAGATATCGGAATGCTATTTTTAGGTTTGCTAGTCGCCCATTTGCTGTAGCAGTTATTAGGTTGATGTGCGCCTCAGGAGATGTGCTCGGTATTATACACACCCCAAGATCCTTTTCCTTGAGTGAGGTTTGCAGTCTTTGGCCCCCCTAGACCGTACTCTGTCTGCGGTCTTCTTTGCCCTTCCCCGAATCATGGCTTTGCACTTGGTGGGGTTGAACTCCAGGAGCCAGTTGCTGGACTAGGCCTGCAGCCTGTCCAGATCGCTTTGTAGTCCTGTCTGATCCTCCTATTAAATTCTCCTCATTAACCTCACATCGTCTGCAGACAGGGACACTTATGAGTCTATTCCTTCTGTCATGTTACTCACATACACCAGAAAGAGCACCGGTCCTAGGACTGACCCCTATGGAACCCCGCTCGCCACAGGCGAGCGGGTGATATCACAATATGGGGTGATATCACAATATGCAAAACAACAACTGTGAAAGAATAGAGAGATTCCAAGCGCTTTCGTGACTTCTCACATTATCAAGGAACTATAAAAAACAAAACATCAACAGGAAGGCATATAAAGGGTCAAGACTACACATCACAATCACGTCACCACAACAAGACTACACCTCACACACGCTTGACAACTCCCGACTCTGTGGGGGAATATTGCATCTCCTGCCGAGTCTTTTGCTTTCATGGGGAGTGATTTTCGTGTGCAAATTTGGTACTAATCCCTCTCGCCTGCGCTCCAGGAAATACAGATCAAGGACCTTCAACCGTTCCCAGTAATTTAGGTGCCTTATCGTACTTATGTGTGCCGTGAAAGTTCTTTGTAACTCAAGTCCGGGAACACTGGTGGTGTGTGGTCTAGTGTGAATAATTTCATCTTGTCACACGTTAAATGTCAGCCTCAGGATATTTTTTAGGATGCTACGACGACACGAAGGAGTGATATATTCAACAAAAATTTTCATGTCTCAGAGCCGAGGTGTGGACCTGGAATACATCTCATGCATCCCAGCTAAGCCGAATATGATACGAGACTTCGCATTATCATGAAAGTAAACAAGTTTTATACGAAGTAACAGGGAATGAAGCAGCGGACGCCCTGGTGTGTACTAACCAGGTCACCAGTGTACTAACCAGGTCACCAGTGTACTAACCAGGTCACCAGTGTACTAACCAGGTCACCAGTGTACTAACATCTTAGTCTGCTCTTGTTGGTACACACTCAAGTGTGAAGGATCCAACTCTACCTAAAACACATATACCAAGAGCGACACCACACGGGCTTCGTGGACAGAGTGTGTGTACTCACTTATATGTGGCTGCAGGGGTCGAGTCTCAGCTCCTGGACCCCGCCTCTCAACGTGTCGCTTGCCAGATTCACTCGCCCTTAGCCTGGTGGGTCCTATCGTACCTACTCTTAAGGCTATGTGTGTGCACTCACCTAGTTGTGATTGCAGGTGTCGATTCATAGCCACTCTTCCTGCTCCATGAGCTTTATCATACCTCTCTTCTTAATATGTGTGTGTGTGTGTGTGTGTGTGTGTGTGTGTTCTAGTTAGTCGCACACGGAGAGGCACGAACCATGAACTTGAGACTACGACATAATCTTTCTAACTCTCGTAAAACAAAAGCTGCAAAGCATAATACTTCTCCCTAAGTGAGTGTAGAACTTGAGGAGGGAGGGGGAGGGGAGGGGTACTGAAAATACAGGGGGGAGTCTTGGGAAGTGTGAGGTGAAGGGGAAGAAGGGAGGTGAGGGAGACGGGGCAAGGAATGAGGTGAGAGAAAGGGGGGTAATGAGTGAGGTTAGAGGGAAGGAGTGAGTGAGTTGAGAGGAGGAGTGAGGTGAGAGGGGGGAAAGAGAGAGAGATGTGAGGGGAATGGGGAAGAAAGGCAGAGGAATGATAAAGGAGAGAAGCAGAGGGATGGATAGGGACAGGAAGAGAGGTAGGGAAAGACGATGAGAAGGCATTACGGAGAAATAAATATAAAGAGCTAATAAAAGTTGGTAGAGTAGGTAAGAAGAGAATGAAAGTACAGGAACCTGAGGGTTGAGGGAAAGGAGAGATAGTGTGAGTGTGTGTATTCACCTAATTGTGATTGCAGGGGTCGATTCATAGCTCCTGGCACCCCGCCTCTCCACTGGTCGCCCCTAGGTCCACTCTCTGCTCCGTGAGCTTTTTCATACCTCTTCTTAAAGCTATGTATGGTACCTGTCTCCATTACGTCACTTTCCAGACTATTGCACTTTCTGACAACTCTATGACTGAAGAAATACTTCCTAACATCCCTGTGATTCATCTGAGTATGTGTGTGTGTGTGTTAGTGAGTGAGAATGAGCGAGTAACAAGGTAACTAACTGGGAGAAGAATGGTCATTGACGTACCTTCGTGATCCCTGCACTCACACCAACTCTTGGTAGTTTACAATACTGTACCTACCACCATACCACCACCACTACTACCACCACAACCACCATTGCACCACAACCACCTCTGCCGTCACCACCACCACAAACAAGCATACTATTTAAGGTATCTCATTTTTCACTAACAAGATACCTTGGCATGTCACATTGTTTATGGTACTATTTATCTCTATATTTCTTGATAAGTAGATAATCTTACACACACACACACACACATCAGGCGTCTAACGGTAAGCCTATGACATCAGGCGTCTAACGGTAAGCCTATGACATCAGGCGTCTAATGGTAAGCCTATGACATCAGGCGTCTAATGGTAAGCCTATGACAATCTGATTATATATTTCTCACCAAATAATATTTCCCATGCTTGACACACACTAAGGTTAAATTCAGCGCCGTCTTGCAGAGTACTTTTTTGGGCTAATTTATAACCATTGTTATGCATGAATTAGACATTAATTCTGTTCTCTTTGATTTTTGCATACGAGCAGCCGTCTTCTCTAATGAGCATGATATTTGAGTTATTATAAGAGTCAAGTACATTCAGTGATGACATAAAATCATTAATGATCAAGAAGCCAAGCTCACTGTTGTAAGACAACTTTAGCGTCATTAGGATGGCAAACAAGTCGGTTTGTGTAGTTGAAACCCAATTGTTAATTCGTATGTTAAACTCAGCATGACTTATAATTGAGGAAGTAGCAACAGGAGCAGTTGCAACCCTGCCAGTGGACTTTTGTTTAACGCCAGTAACTTGTAGAATTTGTGTAACCTAACAACAGTGTGATGAAACATTTGTTCTTGAACATTTGCCTTTGCAATTAGTTTAATCAAGAGATTACTGATGATATCTTTACTGGGAGACGAAGAGGGTGATCTGACGGACATTATGTCACATAAATATATTATCAATGGAGAAGTGAAGTACTTTCGTTGTCTGTGATGATGATGAGACTCGTGAATGTTATGGAATTTATTATCAATGCATGTTTAATACATTTGGCTTTTTGTTCACTTCTAAACATTCAGTAGAGTTATAGTGACAGTGTTAATTCATTTCTCAGCATTTTAAGACCAAGAACACTGTTAAGTTTAATTAGCATTGCCCTCATAATTGAGCTTGCTAAGTTTCAAACAGTTAAGAGTAATTCTGACGATTTCGTTTTCAATTAAAGTCTAGGAAACTTTTTTTTTTTTTTAAACTGTATTAACATAGATTCAGCATAGCCTATTCAGGATGTGCTTCAGGCTGTGTACATCATTCTTTCTATACTTTCATTAGAACCACAGATGAGGATGTAGTCAGCAACAATATTCTTTAACGACATGTGGAAAAAACAACAAGACAAGATACTTCAAATATAAGGTTGTTAGGTTAATAGGGTTTGAAGCCTGTCTACTTCACGAGGGTCATTAAAACTACACGGTAACATTTTAACCACCAGACAAGAACACTGTAATCCCTGAAATAAGATTTAAAGTAAAATTTCAGCATATATACCCTAAAGAGATATGTGAAACGCTATGCTCTTGCGGGTCAATCAGCGCCAAGTGTATGCAGGTTCGATACTCCGAGAGAGACACACACCTCACAGAGTATTCAAATATAAGTGGAAAATAAAAATCAGATTCTTTTATAAATTGAAATCTTAAGTCAAACATTTCTAATATGAAGGAAAATATCTATAATCAGGAAAATATTGACATTGGTAGCAAAAAGAAAAAAAAATAGCCATTTTCTATTTAAATCTTCTTTGAACGCATCAGGTGTATCCCACCGAGGCGGGAGGACCCATGAAGAAAAACAAAAGTTTCTCTTTTTTTTAATTTAGTAATTTATACAGGAGAATGGGTTACTAGCCCATTGCTCCCGGCATTTTAGTCACCTCTTACGACACACATGAGGAGGAAGAATTCTGTTCCACTTCCCCATGGAGATAGGAAATAAGAACAAGAACTAGTAAAAAAATAGAAGAAAACCCAGAGGGGTGTGTATATATATGCTTGTACATGAATGTGTAGTGTGACCTAAGTGTAAGTAGAAGTAACAAGACATACCTGAAATCTTGCATGTTTACGAGACAGAAAAAAAGACACCAGCAATCCTACCATCATGTAAAACAATTACAGGTTTCCGTTGTACACTCACTTGGCAGGACGGTAGTACCTCCCTGGACGGTAGTACCTCCCTGGGTGGTAGTACCTCCCTGGGTGGCTGCAGTCTACCAACCTACTACTTGGGTTTCTATTTAAATCTCTTTCTAAAATAGAAGTATTAACATTGGCTGGCCTATAAACCAAAATAAGTATTAACATTGGCTGGCCTATAAACCAAAATATAAATAACGTTTGACTTTAAATTAGCTTTTGCATTTAATACTGAGTTGTCGTATGTCCGATTTATCTTTACAAAGATATCATTAAGATTCAAATACCTGAAGCAAATATTTAGATCAAGTGTTTTTCTAGTTAATATCTTGAATGTTGGATACATACAAGATTAGTCCTAGTCTATCGTGTTTGGCCTGAAATTCATTAAGAATCTCATTAATTTTTCTTTACCCTTGTGTATGGATCAGCATAGCTTTTACCTGTATGTTCAACTGAGGTGGGTACAATATTCAGGAAAGCACTGACTAATGTATTTTAAAATGTGAGTAGAGGATTCTGCCATCTTGAGCTCCTTGTCTGATAGGCAGCTGGCAAACACCTTGAAAAAGATCTCCTAACGTGAGCGTGCGCATGAGCTTGTTCTCTAATTACTGAAATTAGGGAACACGCGCATGCGCAACATCACCCTATAAGTGACTTATTTTTTATGACGGTGCTAACCAGTTGCTCATTAATCGTGGAGCTCACGAGAGCTCCTACCAGAACTATGTTTTTAATAACATGGATTTTTTTTGTACAAACTGTTTGTGGCTTCTCCATAAAATTTTAAATGTTTTCTTTTAGCTTTATTCTTTTGTAATTTTGGATGTTTTTCATATTTGCAGACCTGAGCAGAAGTGCCTCGAAACAATGTCAAAAATGACTACTTGCTCTCTAGTTGGTTCTGCTATTTATAATGAGATTTCGCTTTCCATGTACACAGTCAGTTGCTAATTCATATACATTGTAGATACTTGTACAGTTTTGGTGGTGAATAATATTTCACATAATTTGCAGATACTTCTACAGTGTTGTTGAATAACCACTGGATAGCACCTAGAGTCTTGACCAGAGATCAGACATTACGATCCTCTACCATCGCATTCAGGCGCTGTATTTAAAACATTAAATCCCATTCTCAAGTACATGCATAAATGATTTCATCTGTCAAATTTTAATTGATTTACTTTAAATCGGGTTCATTATTGCCCCTCCAGTAGACTTAATACTAGTATTATACTCCCCGGTAATAAGGGTATAGTCACTGTTAATATGACCGGGTAATGATTCAAATTGAAATTAATTACCTGCTGCATAAATATTAATCGAGAAGTTGCATGCTATACTTTAATATTCTGATATTACATGATATAACTTGCTTACATGATACTATATGCTTGCCCGACGTAGCATTTCTACGCCTGTGTTCATTTTAACAACACAGGAGTTGCTTGGTCGTAAGGTAAAGGCTGTGTGTTCAGGCAACGTCGGGGATTGGCTTCCGTCTCTCGTTCGACGATCTTGTAAAGAAATCATCTCAATATTTCTTTTGGTAACAATAATGTGATTTAAGTCGGGCGTTTCAGAAGATATTCCTGCTGATCATGGCACTCATTTGTTCCAGTCACTTGCCCCACAATAATATGCATGATTATTGTTCTAATGTTTTAAGCAGCAATGTTTACCCAGTCTTGTTTGAATCAACAAAAGAGCCGGGTGCAGAGCAAGCTTTTATTGTCACGTTCCATTCTATGTAGAACTTTATGAAGTTTTTTTTTTGTTTTTGTTTTATGTAGAATTTTATGCAGAGCTCTATACAGGGATTCTTTTAGAGCTTTATCGAGTCGGTGATCTGATGTCAAGTCAGTGACTTGATAAAGCCCCACACAGAGCAAAATGTTGTCTCAGTAAAAAATTTGTTCTAAAATGTGTCTCCTTCACCATTGTCACCAGTACGGTACATCATTTGTATCTAAACTCAAAATTAACAATCGACATTTTAGCCTCACTTTTTTTTTTTTTTTTTGCAACGCACCGGACACCTTACACCGGGTAGGGTGACTTTAACTTTTATATATACAGCACACTGTGTGTCTTGAGTCTGCCTGGAGTCACTTCTGGAGGTCACCGCCCCCTCGGCCCGGTCCCAGACCAGGCCTCCTGGTTACTGCCCTGGTTGATCAAGCTATTAGTGTCCGCCGCCCGCATTACAATGTATGCACCACAACCCAGATGATCAGGAACTGTTTTGAGAAATCTATCGAGTTCCCCTCTTGAAGACAGCCAGGGGTTTCTTGGTAATATCTTTTATGTATGAATGGAGAGCGTTGAAGAGCACCATGGCTTGCTTCTGTAGCCTCTTAAAGGCTGAGTTCAGTGTATTGAAGGAGGAGGTTCTACTTCTGAAGGTGGAAAATAAGCAACTGAAAATTCGCCTGGATAAGTAACGTAATGAAAGTGAGGTGGTCGGGGTTAGTGAAGGGAAAGATATTACCAACAGTGGGGAGCACATCGGCAGCCATTACAAATGGGTAGATTTCCAGTTCTGGAAGAAACATCAAAGTGAAGAACGTTAAAAGAGCAGATCTAAAGGTAGGAAATCGCATCTGTGTTCTCCAGGACGAATGTACTCCATTGGTCAGTGAAGTTGAAGGTACCACTAACTCCTCTCCTAATAAAAGTAGGAATGTCCTTGTGGTCGGTAACTTACAGATAAGCTATATTGACTCTGCTTTCTGTAAAAGAGATAGGAAGGTAAGACAGTGTGTTTGTTTTCCAGGAACATGCCCATTATCTGCCTCAGTGATGGTGGAAATGATATTGGGAAGGACAGGAGACCGGATTTACTAGATATGTCTAAGGGAGGGGACACAATCATATTTAACATCTTGCCTGGAAGAAGAATGGACAATGAGTGGATGTCTAGCACAACTGGTGTAAATTTCTGGCTAGACAGGCAATGCAAAGAACTTGCAATCCCATTCATTGACAACTGGGACAATTTCTATGGTAAACATGATATGTATGCCTGGTGGCAAAAGTTCTCGCTTCACATGGTGAGGGTTCGGGTTCGATTCCAGGCGAAGAGATGGAAACATCAGACATGTTTCCTTACACCGGTTGTCTATGTTCACCCATCAGTAAAATGGGTACCTGGGTGTTAGTCGCCTGGTGTGGGTCGCATTCTGGGACAAAATTGACCTAATTTGCCTGAAATGCTGTGCATAACATGCGGCTTTCTATATAGTAGTATGTCATTGATGTCAGCTAGGCCTGTATACCTTGTACATGTACTTGTAGTAAATAAAGATATATTATCTCTGTGGGGTGGCAACTTTAGCCAGCTCTGACGAGGGGGTCGTTGCTGATAGAAGATCGAGGTATGGATGTGTGGGGAAAACAAATAGGTTACATCATGAAGGATGAAAGCAACAAAAATTACCAGAATACTTTAGAAATATGTTCAAAGGACATTGCTCGTCATAAAGTTACTAACAAATGCAATGGAACTGGTCAACAAAGAGAGTAGAGGGCAGCAGCACGTGACTAATTCCGTTAAGGTCTGCTATAATAATAGTAGAACCCTAGGAATTAAATGGAAGAGCTAAGGTTAATTGCATATGCTGGAAGCTACAATGAAGACCTGGGTCAATCTGTGAGATAGAGAAATGCCTTCTAAATGTCACATACATAGTTATAAATTATTCCACATTGATAGGGTCAATAGGAAGGGTGGTGGAGTGATAAATTAAACTGTTGCATTAGACAAAATATAAAAGTGGAAGTGACGAACGCTGAATCTACTTAGCCTACAGTTTCTTGAGACTTGAAAAATTAATCTAGGGAGTGATTTACAGGGTCCCAAACCTTGACAGGGAACGCTGTAAACTTTTATGGAGCGAAATCACCAAGCCATCTAGATACCTAAATGTTGTGTTAATGGGAGATTTTAATATTAGACAAATTGATTGGATAAATTTGACAGGAAATCTTCAGTCCAGCGACTTTCTTGATACGATCCAGTATTGTTTTTTAAAAAGTTTATGACAGAACCAACTAGAGGAAACTACCTGCTTGACTTGGTTCTTGCCAACAAGGAATCACTAATTAATAATCTTGAAGTTAATGATGAACTTGGGGAAAGCGATCACAACCCACCCCGTTTCAATATATCATGGAATTACCTTAAAATCTACTACAAAGTCAATGTCCCTGACTTCCACTTAGCCAATTTCATAGGACTAAGGAATTACCTGGGTGGGGTGAACTGGTGTGACCTGACTGATTATTATCTTGTGGGTCAGGTAGGTGGTGGTGGTTGCCAATATGACATTTATCAAAGCATATTTCAAGATGTCCAGGCAACTTATCTTCCACATAGGGAAATTAGGTCAAATAAAATTGACCCAAATGGATAATATATTAAAACATTTTCACAGTTCAAAAGAAAGGCAGGAGAGGGGCACTTAAGAAATCATTATATTCAATTAAAAAGATAATTAAAATAAGTAAAGCCAAAAGAGATTATGAAGTTAAAGTCGGGAGGGATTCGAAGATGAATGCAGAAGGTTTCTTTCAGGTATATAGGAGTAAGATTAGAGAAAAGATAGGCCCACTTAAAAGTTGCTCAGGTCAACTTACCGTCAGTGACAAGGCAATCTGTACAGTCTTCAACAGTTATTTCCTCTTAAGATTTTTATACGGGATGATACTAGAGAAATTCTAGAAATTAAAAATTATATAGGTCAGGACGAAAATAAGTTATGCACGATCAAAGTCACTAGTGACGTGTTTCTCAGACAAATAGATTTAAATCAAACAAATCCCCGGACCCAGATGAACTGTTCTCAAGGGTTATAAAGAAATTTAAAAAGGAACTTAGCAAACCATTAGCGAGTCTTTTCAACATATCACTACAAACTGGCATAGTGCCGGATAGGTGGAAAATGGCAAATGTGATACCTATCTACAAAGCAAGAGACAGGTTGGGCCCTTTGCTTTTCACAATATGCATAAACGACATTAGTAGGGGAATAAATAACGACATAAGCAAGAGACAGGTTTATAGGAGTAAGATTAGGGAAAAGATAGGCCCACTACCGATGGCACCAAAATGGACAGTCTGATTAATTCTGATGATGACACTAGATCACTACCGGAAGGTCTGAATTGATTGATACACTGGTCGGAGAAGTGTCAGTTTAATGTAGACAAATGCAAAGTTATAAGTCTTGGAAAAGAAAATATCCATGGCGCTTATAAACTAAATAATAAATAATGAATGCGAAAAAGATTTAGGAGTTCTGGTTAGCAGTACTCTAAAGCCAAGACAACAGTGCGTAAGTGTTCGCAATAAAACCAATAGAATTCTTGGCTTCATATCAAGAAGTATAAATAACAAGAGTCCTCGGGCTATACTTCAACCATATACATATCGTTTTTTAGGCTTCCTTGGCTTTCTTTAGATTATGCTACATAGTTCTGATCACTGTATTACAGACTGGATAAAAATGCGCTGGAAAACGTACAGAGAAGAATAAAAAAGTTGATCCAATGTATCAGAAATCTTTCCTACGAGGATAGACTGAGGGGCTTGAATCTGCACTCTCTAGAAAGGCGTAGAATTAGGGAGGAATATGAATGAGGTGTATAAATGGAAAACAGGAATAAATAAAAGGGATGTAAATAACTTGCCAAAAATTTCAAGCTAAGACAGCAGTTACAGCAACGAGTTCGAGTTAAAAAAAAAAAGATTTAGAAGAGATATAGGAAAGCATTGATTTGGTAACAGAGTTGTGGATGAGTGGAACAAACTCCCGAGTAGCGTCATTGAAGCCAAAATATAAGAGAGTGTGGGTGGGTGTAAGGTAGACCTTCCTAGCATAGGCCAATACGCTTGCTGCAATGCTCCTTCTTTCTTATGTTCTTAAGAATCGAGGTCCCTTTACACTTACTGAGTTCTTTCAGTGTACTCCTTACTCTCTTCCACTGTCTGACAAGCCTCTTGTGTTTATAAGCCGTAATTTCAGTGTGCAGGTTTAGGACCAATCCCTCCAAAATCTTCCAGGTGTAGAGTATGATTTATCTTTCTCGTCTATGATGTAATGAGTACAGTTCTAAGCACTTTAGGCGCTCCCAGGAATTTAGATGCTTGACTGAGTTTATACTAGCTCTGAAGATTCTCTGAACATTTTCCTGCTCAGCTATTTAGCTTGTCTTGAAGGGCGCAGTTAATACACAGCCTAGAGAGAGAACGAGGAACCTGGTGAGTATCATCACTGGTTTGGTTTCTCCTGTTTTGAAGGTTCTAAGGTTCTAGCTATCTATCTTAAAACACACACACACACACACACAGTGAAGAGGCGGGGCCAGGAGCTGAGTCTCGACCCCTGCAACCACAACTAGGTGAGTACACACATACACACACAAGTACACACATACACACAAGTACACACACACACACAAGTACACACACACACATACACACGCACACACACATACACACGCACACACGTACACACACACACGTACACACACACACACGTACACACACACATATAGATATAGTGGAGGCAGGAACCATACATAGTTTTAAGACGAGGTATGATAAAGCTCATGGAGCAGGGAGAGCAGAGACCCAGTAGCGGACAGCGAAGAGGCGGGGCCAGGAGCTGAGTCTCGACCCCTGCAACCACAATTAGGTGAGTACAATTAGGTGAGTACACACACATGGCGCAAGGAGAGTGACCCAGTAGCGGCCAGTGTAGAGGCGGGGCCAGGAGCTATGTATCGACCCCTACAACCACAACTAGGTGAGTACACACACACATATATATATATGCAAGAAAACCACTATGAAAAAATAGAAGAATTCCAAGCGCTTTCGTGACTACTCACATTATCAAGGAACTATAACAGGAAACATGACAAGAAGGGCTTATATAAGGGGCGAGACTACACCTCACAGTCACATCACACTAACAAAGACTACACCTCACAGTAGCGTAACATCTCACGACTCTGTGAAGAGGAACATAAGAAAGGACCTGAAACTCTTCCCAAGAATTAAGATTAGTCCAATTTATTATTAAATTCTTCCCAAATTTTATTAATTATAAATGAATCCAATTTATATAAACCAAAAGAAATATTCATATTATTTTCAAAACTGCTTTTAATGAAACATGATTCTATTATATTTCTCTCAACCATGGACTTGCTTGATACAACCTTCTCAGCATTTTGAAAATCAATTGGATGGTTAAAATCTCTCACATGAATAAATAGAGCATTAGAATCTTGTCCAGTTCTAATGCTATATTTATGTTGTTTTAATCTTAGTTCAAGACTTTTACCAGTTTGACCAAAATAAACTTTATCGCATACTTTACAGGGAATCTTATAGACACATCCGTCAGCATTTTGGGGTGTAGTCTTTGTTAGTGTGATGTGACTGTGAGGTGTAGTCTCGCCCCTTATATAAGCCCTTCTTGTCATGTTTCCTGTTATAGTTCCTTGATAATGTGAGTAGTCACGAAAGCGCTTGGAATTCTTCTATTTTTTCATAGTGGTTTTCTTGCATATTTTGATATCACCTGTTTACTGTTATCTTTTTGCATATATATATATATATTTTTTTTTCAACAAGTCGGCCGTCTCCCACCGAGGCAGGGTGACCCAAAAAGAAAGAAAATCCCCAAAAAGAAAATACTTTCATCATCATTCAACACTTTCACTACACTCATACATAATCACTGTCTTTGCAGAGGAGCTCAGATACGACAGCTGAGAATAGTCCCTCCCAGCTATATATATATATATATATATATATATATATATATATATATATATATATGATGGGGTCCACCTTGGATAAAAAGGCTTCGAGAAAGAATATTTGGATATCTTCCAGAAGCCATTCGAATATTTCACTTCACCTAGCAACCCATCCTTTCATTTTTTACCAATAGGTATATTTTATTACATATGGTACACAAAATTCAATATATATATATATATATATATATATATATATATATATATATATATAGATAGATATAATTAACATTTTTTAAAATTTTGCTGTGGCACATTATGAGTGGATGTGCGAGTGTGGGAGATCACCTGGAAGGTGAGTCAACATGGCGGAGTGTGTGCTCGCAGATCAAGACGATCCAACACCACATTACTATAATGGACGAACCTACGTAGCAAAGGTACCAGAGAGGTGTTTAAACTGTTGTGTGTGTGTGTGTGTGTGTGTGTGTGTGTGTGTGTGTGTGTGAAAGCAGAAGCCGCCAGCCACACTACAAGACACAGGTAATCCAGCAGACAGACACAGTGTCAACAATGTCTTAACATTAGGCACGACTGGGTGATTCCCATGGTTTATAAGTCGGTCAATCAGTCTGCGCCAGCCTCCTATCTCCCTTCAAAAAAAATAAAAATTACAATAGTCACTTTGCTGAACACAATAACAACATCTTGATCCTTTAGAATTGAGCCTTGACTCAGGGGAAGGACTCGTTATATAAGGAATTCCCGCTATTTAATCCTATAACGCAACTTTGTGTATTACGCAACTCCATGACGCTTCAGTATGTACAACGCAACTCTGAATTTGAAGCAATAGATCTATCTCTTCTGTCGTCATCAGTCGGGCACTTTCTCTCCTTATTATTGAGAATACAAGGAGGGAAGTAGCGTGGATGGAGGATCTGAGGCTCAATACAAGGTGGGAAGTAGCGTGGATGGAGGATCTGAGGCTCAATACAAGGAGGGAAGTAGCGTGGATGGAGGATCTGAGGCTCAATACAAGGTGGGAAGTAGCGTGGATGGAGGATCTGAGGCTCAATACAAGGTGGGAAGTAGCGTGGATGGAGGATCTGAGGCTCAATACAAGGTGGGAAGTAGCGTGGATGGAGGATCTGAGGCTCAATACAAGGTGGGAAGTAGCGTGGATGGAGGATCTGAGGCTCAATACAAGGTGGGAAGTAGCGTGGATGGAGGATCTGAGGCTCAATACAAGGAGGGAAGTAGCGTGGATGGAGGATCTGAGGCTCAATACAAGGTGGGAAGTAGCGTGGATGGAGGATCTGAGGCTCAATACAAGGTGGGAAGTAGCGTGGATGGAGGATCTGAGGCTCAATACAAGGTGGGAAGTAGCGTGGATGGAGGATCTGAGGCTCAATACAAGGTGGGAAGTAGCGTGGATGGAGGATCTGAGGCTCAATACAAGGTGGGAAGTAGCGTGGATGGAGGATCTGAGGCTCAATACAAGGTGGGAAGTAGCGTGGATGGAGGATCTGAGGCTCAATACAAGGTGGGAAGTAGCGTGGATGGAGGATCTGAGGCTCAATACAAGGTGGGAAGTAGCGTGGATGGAGGATCTGAGGCTCAATACAAGGTGGGAAGTAGCGTGGATGGAGGTTCTGAGGCTCAATACAAGGTGGGAAGTAGCGTGGATGGAGGATCTGAGGCTCAATACAAGGTGGGAAGTAGCGTGGATGGAGGATCTGAGGCTCAATACAAGGTGGGAAGTAGCGTGGATGGAGGATCTGAGGCTCAATACAAGGTGGGAAGTAGCGTGGATGGAGGATCTGAGGCTCAATACAAGGTGGGAAGTAGCGTGGATGGAGGATCTGAGGCTTAATACAAGGTGGGAAGTAGCGTGGATGGAGGATCTGAGGCTCAATACAAGGTGGGAAGTAGCGTGGATGGAGGATCTGAGGCTCAATACAAGGTGGGAAGTAGCGTGGATGGAGGATCTGAGGCTCAATACAAGGTGGGAAGTAGCGTGGATGGAGGATCTGAGGCTCAATACAAAGTGGGAAGTAGCGTGGATGGAGGATCTGAGGCTCAATACAAGGTGGGAAGTAGCGTGGATGGAGGATCTGAGGCTCAATACAAGGTGGGAAGTAGCGTGGATGGAGGATCTGAGGCTCAATCAAGGAGGGAAGTAGCGTGGATGGAGGTTCTGAGGCTCAATACAAGGAGGGAAGTAGCGTGGATGGAGGATCTGAGGCTCAATACAAGGTGGGAAGTAGCGTGGATGGAGGATCTGAGGCTCAATACAAGGTGGGAAGTAGCGTGGATGGAGGATCTGAGGCTCAATACAAGGTGGGAAGTAGCGTGGATGGAGGATCTGAGGCTCAATACAAGGTGGGAAGTAGCGTGGATGGAGGATCTGAGGCTCAATACAAGGTGGGAAGTAGCGTGGATGGAGGATCTGAGGCTCAATACAAGGTGGGAAGTAGCGTGGATGGAGGATCTGAGGCTCAATACAAGGAGGGAAGTAGCGTGGATGGAGGTTCTGAGGCTCAATACAAGGAGGGAAGTAGCGTGGATGGAGGATCTGAGGCTCAATACAAGGTGGGAAGTAGCGTGGATGGAGGATCTGAGGCTCAATACAAGGTGGGAAGTAGCGTGGATGGAGGATCTGAGGCTCAATACAAGGTGGGAAGTAGCGTGGATGGAGGATCTGAGGCTCAATACAAGGTGGGAAGAAGCGTGGATGGAGGATCTGAGGCTCAATACAAGGTGGGAAGTAGCGTGGATGGAGGATCTGAGGCTCAATACAAGGTGGGAAGTAGCGTGGATGGAGGATCTGAGGCTCAATCAAGGTGGGAAGTAGCGTGGATGGAGGATCTGAGGCTCAATACAAGGTGGGAAGAAGCGTGGATGGAGGATCTGAGGCTCAATCAAGGTGGGAAGTAGCGTGGATGGAGGATCTGAGGCTCAATACAAGGTGGGAAGTAGCGTGGATGGAGGATCTGAGGCTCAATACATGCCAATCTCAACTATGCTTGAATTACAATCCTATAGTTAACATTTCCCCATCTTAATATTCCTATCCACTATTTCCTCCTGCTCTTGTCCCTCCTCTTCCCTCTTTTCCATCTATTATTTATTTTCTTCCTGTTGCCCTTCTTCATTTCCTTTTCTCTTCCTCCCTTCTCATCATTTTCATTCTCCTTTCTCCGATCTACTTTTTCCTGTAGACAGGTTAAAAAGGGAGAGATGAGAGATAATTGGACGCCTCATGTAAGTCTCAAGAAAGCTAGGCCTATATCAAGCAGGCCTACCGTATGTAAATATTGGAAATAAATACGGTTAATGATGTGCTACGAGTCTCTGGAAATCAAATGATGTAAATAACGGGCGATGCATAAGTAACATACAAGTATGAGAGTGTAAAAGATCTTTCAACGTGGGTAAGTTGCATTTTCCTATGTATTTTACTCTCTCTCTCTCACACACACACACACACACACACACACACACACACACACACACACACACACACACACACACACACACACACATAACATACTCACACTCACCCCACTCACCAACACCTATACATGTACTGAAACACCCCACTCACCCCCACATACGTGAAGCTCTCGCTTCACGCACGGAGGGCCCGGGTTCAATTCCCGGCGGGGCGGAAACATTTCGAAGTGTTTCCTTACACACACACACATACAACAGGCCTAGTGTCTAATCGACATGTGGCTAGGACAAAATGGTAACTAACTAACTAACACACACACACGCCCACACGGTGGTCCCGCTCATATATAGATCTCAGTGAGGCTTAGGTCATTTGCATGAGGTCTTCCATCTTGTAAACAACAGAATAATTTGATCATCTCCACACGACTGCCAGAAGCACTGGAACACTTCTCAGTGTCCTAGATGATCTCGGCATTTATCTTCAGCTGGACTCGAGTCTTGGTGGAACGATCAGTGCTTGCACTCTGAAAGAAGGGTGGGCATGAAGTTCAGAGGGACATATGAACTGTGATGTTCATACACTTTTGGCAAGACAACTGTTTAATGAGTGATGATGAATATGTTTCCTCTAAGTCCCAGTAAACACTTTCCGTATCCCTTTTCCTCCTACGTTAAGTCACTGCCTCATTTTCCCTCCTTCCATCCTTCCTACTACGTCAGACACTCCCTCTCCCCCTCCTCCTCTCCGAATGTCACCCTACCCCTGTCCATCCCCCTCCCAGACACTTATTTACCTTTTCCTTAGTAGATTAATGAGGTTATTTTTGTGGGGTGGTGTGCAATAACTCATTACTGAGTGAGGAGGGTAATGGATGGGGAGAACCAGATGTTTGGAGGGTGCCACCTTAGTGTATAGGGAGGAGGATGGGTGCCAACCCACAGCTCAGGCATCACAAGGTGCCACCTTCACGTAGGAAGAAGAAACAAAGGCTAAGGAAGAGGAGGAGGACGAGGAGGACGAGGATGAAGCGGAAGGAGAACAAAGGACGAGAAGAGAAGCAGAGAATCAGTATGCAGCCTCACACACACACACACACACACACACACACACACACACACACACACACACACACACACACACACACACACACACACACAGGACATTCAGAAAATATTAAATCATAGTTAAAGCACTGAAGACGACATTCCACGATTCAGGTTAGGTAAGGTTTGCCAGGAAACAAGACAAGAGTTTTCTGACTCGGATTTTAGTCATATTATGACCCACAAATGGAGCTTTTGGTTATCTGACCGAGGCCTTCCACTGGCTTACCAGTTCTCCCCTTTAAAAATTGTGGTTATAATTATAACCATTTCATTATTTATTGATATACACCACGAGCATAGCATTGCTCCGTTGATAGTGATATTTCTACCCCTTTACCTATCTCTCTCTCTCTCACACACACACATACTACACACACACACACACACACACACACACACACACACACACACACACACACACACACACACACATACTACACACACTACACTCACACACACATACTACACACACTACACTCACACACACACACATACTACACACACACATACTACACACACATACACACTACACACACATACACACTACACACACATACACACTACACACATTCCTGTCAGTTTGGGACAGGAGGAAAGCGTAATAGTTATCATCATAGAGCTGAGTCCGTCAGAGTCTTGCTCGTGTTATTACAACTTATGTACTAACACACCCAGCCTAGGTGTCTTCAAGAGAGAATTTAATGAAAGCTTCAAGTTAGTGATCAGCTTAGATGTGGTGCCTAAGCTGAACCAAGTACTACTACCACTACCAGCCTTGTTGATTAGGCCCTCAACCATGAGGCCTGGTCTGGGACCGGGTCACTGTGCTGGCGGCACAGTGGGTCATCGCCTCAGCGGGTCATCAAAATCATGCCACCAGCTTTGACAATAAAAAAGGTCAGTCAGTAGAGCTAATGAGGTTTCATTTGCACTCCACGTCAAAAAAAAAAAAAAAAACACGATAGTTGATGATTATTTTTTTTTTTTTACGAAAGGAGTTTTAGACCAATGATCTTCTTTCCACCGATTCATTAACAAACTCTGGTGATAAGCAGACAAAGCTATGCTAATGTAAGCTGGTTAGGACTTTGATAGATATATTAAGGGTTCAAGTCTGACTGGACGAGACGACTGGTCAAATCTCTATACACCTGTTCACCAAGTCAACACACACCAGAACGCGTCTACGTACACCACCGTACGAGGTACCAGTGTCCACGTACACTACAACACAGGGTCCGAGCGTCAACGTAAACCACAGTACGGTGTCCCAGCCTCTACATATGGAGTAAATATGCCCTTAACACGGTAAAGCAGCCGCGTGGCGAGGTTACACTTCCCCCACACACCACTAGTGTCCTGTACATCCCCACCACCACCTCTTAAACACCCATACATCACCTTAACCACCTCAGCCAGCCGCTCCGGCTCCACTCGCTGCAGGTGACATCAAAAAGGCCACGTGGTGACTCTTCTTCACTTAAATGCCCGTCGTTACCTTCGCCCCTCCCCCCCGCAACTACTTCTACATCCCCTACCACCCCTTTCTCTCCTCTCCTCGTCTTCCTTGGATTAATGACTGTTAAGGGCAGTAAAAGTGCTGCCGGAGACCGTAAAGTGAGCATACGGACGAGGGTGCGGGAGCCATCCCTCGTTGAAGAATGCCTCAGGCTGGGCACTCACGTCGCCAATTTGTCGTAAAGTTTTGGCACTTGACACAAACATTGACTCGTATATCTGTCACAAGCCACGTGCCTAGCCCCTCTAGACATCCCTACCCACGGGCAAAATTAAAATAAATAATAGTCAAAGCGTATTAAAGCGCATAAATCTTGTGGCAAATAAAGGCTGATATGGTAAGGCAGGCAGAGAGATAAGGGAAGACACCGCCAGGGTGTCAAAGAAGAGAGATGGTGGGTGTGGCAGAGGCTAGCGACGCTCCTAAACATAGGGGTGACACCAGGCCCGTCTGGCGGGTTCCAACCCCCCCACCCCCACCCCCACCGTTCACCAACCCTCCTTTCTTACTTCCTCTTCCTTCCTTACTTCCTCTTCCTTCCTTACTTCCTCTTCCTTCCTTACTTCCTCTTCCTTCCTTACTTCCTCTTCCTTCCTTACTTCCTCTTCCTTGGTTCCTCTTCCTTCCTTGGTTCCTCTTCCTTCCTTACTTCCTCTTCCTTCCTTGGTTCCTCCTCTTGCTGCTCATCCTTCTCATCATTCCTTTTTTGTATGTTGCTGCTAATCCTCGTCATGCTGTTTCTCCATCCCTATTTCCCCTCTTTCTTTCCTTCTAAACTCTTTTACCTTCTCTATCTCCTCCTTCACCACTATCTTGGCTGTACCAAGCTTACCTAACACGAGTGTTAACTTCTGTGTCATTTTGCATTATGACCCGCTACCTTTGACCTGACCAACTGTAAACCACCTTACCAGGGTTATAAACCACCTTGCCAAGGTTATAAGTGTAAACCACTTTACTAGAAATATGACTAAACCACCTTACCAGAGTTAAAACTAAACCACCTTACCAGAGTTAAAGCTAAACCACCTTACCAGAGTTAAAACTAAACCACCTTACCAGAGTTAAAGCTAAACCACCTTACCAGAGTTAAAACTAAACCACCTTACCAGAGTTAAAGCTAAACCACCTTACCAGAGTTATAACTAAACCACCTTACCAGAGTTAAAACTAAACCACCTTACCAGAGTTAAAACTAAACCTCCTTACCAGAGTTAAAGCTAAACCACCTTACCAGAGTTATAACTAAACCACCTTACCAGAGTTATAACTATACCACCTTACCAGAGTTATAACTAAACCACCTTACCAGAGTTATAACTAAACCATCTTACCAGAGTTATAAGTAAACACCCTTACCAGAGTTATAACTAAACCACCTTACCAGAGTTATAACTTTAAACCACTTTACCAGAAAAAGAAATAAACCACCTTACCAGAGTTATAAATGTCAACCACCTAACCAGAGTTATAACTAAACCACCTTACCTGAGTTATAACTTTAAACCACTTTACCAGAACTATAACTAAACCACCTTACCAGAGTTATAACTGTAAACTACCTTACCAGAGCTGTTCTGACGCAGATTTATTAATGCAGAGTTATTCTCACCAAGTGTAAATCCCATCACCACAATAATACCTGCAACTTGCATCTTTATTGATGTGGAGGAAAATAATCCTGTGTGTGAGGAGACAATTCTCTCTCTAGCATTCAAGGAATGTTTATGTATTTCATCCCAATTGACGTAGGACTGGCAACCCTGAGTTAGTGTTATCTTGTAGTAAATATTCACCTCCACCACTATCACCACCATCACCATCACCACTACCACCAACACCTCCACTACCATCACCACCACCTCTTCCAGCATAACCACCAGCACCTCTACCAGCATCACCACCACCACCTGTACCACCACCACCACCACCACAACCATCACCACCACCACCTGTACTACTACCACCACCACCACCTGTACCAGCACCATCACCACCACCTGTATACCTGGAGTATACCTGGAGAGAGTTCCAGGGGTCAACGCCCCTGCGGCCCGGTCTGTGACCAGGCCATCACCATCACCACCACCACCACCTCCACCATCATCAGTCCACTCACCCATCATTCCACTCATCCATCCCTCCACTCACCCCTCATTCCACCCATCCATCCTTCCACTCACCCCTCATTCCACCCACCCATCATTCCACCCATCCATCCTTCCACTCACCCATCATTCCACCCACCCCTCATTCCACACATCCATCCCTCCACTCACCCATCATTCCACCCACCCATCATTCCACCCATCCATCCCTCCACTCACCCATCTTTCCACCCATCCATCCCTCCACTCACCTATCATTCCACCCATCCATCCCTCCACTCACCCATCATTCCACCCATCCATCCCTCCACTCACCTATCATTCCACCCATCTATCATTCCACTCACCATCATAAACGATGACAAAATATCCGAGTCATATATAGTTAAAAAAATATTTTTTTGTGTGTTGGAGAGTTGGGGGTAGGAAAGTGTGGGGCTGTGAAGGGGGAATTAGGGAAATGGGGAATGGGAGGGGTAGATGTTGGGGAACTGACTAATGGTGTGGTGTTTCAAACTACCTTGATAGTTCCCGTTTTTCCCCCCTCACCTCTCCTCTTTACTAATTGTTAGTTTCCCCTCCCCCTCTCCTTAAACCTTGTTAGTTCCCCTTCCCGTCAGATCTCTTTCCACCTTGTTTTTTGTTGGTACTCTGTCCTCCCCTCTCTCCCTATAGCTCTCCCACCCCTAAACTCTCCTCCCTCCTTAACTCTTGTTAGTTCCCCCTACTCCCCAATCACTCCCCTTCCACTCCCTCCACGTCTCACCTTGCACTGGGGCAGGTGAGGTACTTATTGGCTTCCAAGGTCGTTAACCACGACCATAAAGAGTCAGCAACTGTGGTTAGTCTCCCTGACGGCCACGAGGAGGAGGAGGAGGAGGAAGAGAAGATCGACTGAAGAGTATCTCTCTCTCTCTCTCTCTCTCTCTCTCTCTCTCTCTCTCTCTCTCTACGGGGTATGAGGAGCAATACCTAGCTTCTGCCAGGTGCCCATACATATCTGGGGTTTGGCTGTGTGGCATAAGTATCGTGTACTATAATGGAGAACGCATAGGTTCGAGTCCTGCTCTGGATTGGGATAATTTGTAAATAATTATGCCTTGTTCCCGAATTCTTAAATGTGTGTATTTGTGTGCATATACATATATATCTCAATAGCAACACTGCGAGTAGCCACGGACACGAACCCATGTTGTTTTGGCCTGCCTCATGGTGAGCAAAAACCACATGATGCTCTAACCCACAGGACCACCAAATCCTACAAGAATCACGCACCCAGCAGAGCTAGGTGTTTTACCGGGGAGTAGAATGAAATTAGCTCAGAGGCGCCCACACCACCGTATGCCCTCGGATCACGGTAAAACACCTAGCTCTGCTGGGTGTGTGATTCTTGTAGGATGTGGTGGTCCTGTGGGCTAGAGCGTCATGTGGTTTTCGCTCACCATATATATATATATATATATATATATATATATATATATATATGTGTGTTGTTAAATTCTGAAGAGGGAACACCACGAGCATAACTCTGCTCTAGTAATTACAAGGATTTAAAAAAATAATAGGTAATCACACATCAACTTTAAGTGAAAGATAGGTGGGACCAGGAGACGGAACTCAACAGTTAAACAGCAGACACACACACTCCCGCCTTTTCAAGCTGGTGAGAACCCTCTAGCTGCTCTACCAAAACAACAAAGAAAACAAGAGAAAAAACGAGGGAAAAACCGAGACAAAAAAATGGGGAAGCAACAAAGACTTGAATAATTTCTATATAAACAACGATAATAATGGAAGGTCCCTAATATAATAAAGCAACTTTATTGACCGACCAGTAACCTCTCTACAGCAGGGAGAGGGGAAACAGTCCCCTTACTACAGCAGGGAGAGGGGACTCAGTCCCCTTACTGCAACAGGGAGAGGGGACACAGTCCCCTTCCAACAGCAGGGAGAGGGGACTCAGTCCCCTTCCTACAGCAGGGAGAGGGGACACAGTCCCCTTCCAACAGCAGGGAGAGGGGACTCAGTCCCCTTCCTACAGCAGGGAGAGGGGACTCAGTCCCCTTCCTACAGCAGAGAGAGGGCACACAGTTTACTACAGCAGGTTGAAGGGACACAGTTTACCACAACAGGTTGAGGGGACACAGTTTACCACAGCAGGTTGAAAAAGACTCAGTTTACCACAGCTGGTTGAGGGGACAGTTTACCACAGCAGGTTGAGGGGACACAGTTTACCACAGCAGGCTGAGGGGACACAGTTTACCACAGCAGGTTGAAAGGGACTCAGTTTACCACAGCTGGTTGAGGGCACAGTTTACCACAGCAGGTTGAAAAAGACTCAGTTTACCACAGCAGGTTGAAAGGGACTCAGTTTACCACAGCAGGTTGAAAGGGACTCAGTTTACCACAGCAGGTTGAGAGGACACAGTTTACCACAGCAGGTTGAGGGGACAGTTTACCACAGCAGGTTGAGGGGGGACAGTTTACCACAGCAGGTTGAGGGGACGCAGTTTACCACAGCAGGTTGAGAAGACTCAGTTTACCACAGCAGGTTGAAAGGGACACAGTTTACCACAGCAGGTTGAGGGGACGCAGTTTACCACAGCAGGTTGAGAGGACACAGTTTACCACAGCAGGTTGAGGGGACAGTTTACCACAGCAGGTTGAGGGGGACAGTTTACCACAGCAGGTTGAGGGACGCAGTTTACTACAGCAGGTTGAGAGGACACAGTTTACCACAGCAGGTTGAGGGGACACAGTTTACCACAGCAGGTTGATAGGACACAGTTTACCACAGCTGGTTGAGGGGGGACAGTTTACCACGGCAGGTTGAGGGGACACAGTTTACCACAGCTGGTTGAGGGGACACAGTTTACCACAGCAGATTGAGGGGACACGGTTTACCACAGCAGGCTGAGGGGACACGGTTTACCACAGCAGGTTGAGGGGACACGGTTTACCACAGCAGGTTGAGGGGACACGGTTTACCACAGCAGGTTGAGGTGACTCCGTTTACCACAGCAGGTTGAGGGGACACAGTTTACCACAGCAGGTTGAGGGGACACAGTTTACCACAGCAGGTTGAGGGGACACAGTTTACCACAGCAGGTTGAGGGGACACGGTTTACCACAGCAGGTTGAGGTGACTCCGTTTACCACAGCAGGTTGAGGGGACACAATTTACCACAGCAGGTTGAGGGGACACGGTTTACCACAGCAGGTTGAGGTGACTCCGTTTACCACAGCAGGTTGACGGGACACAATTTACCACAGCAGGTTGAGGGGACACAGTTTACCACAGCAGGTTGAGGGGACACAGTTTACCACGGCAGGTTGAGAGGACACCGTTTACCACAGCAGGTTGAGGGGACACCGTTTACCACAGCAGGTTGAGGGGACACAGTTTACCGCAGCAGGTTGAGGGGACACAGTTTACCGCAGCAGGTTGAGGGGACACAGTTTACCACAGCAGGTTGATGGGACACAGTTTACCGCAGCAGGTTGAGGGGACACAGTTTACCACAGCAGGTTGAGGGGACACAGTTTACCACAGCAGGTTGAGGGGACAGTTTACCACAGCAGGTTGAGGTGACTCCGTTTACCACAGCAGGTTGACGGGACACAATTTACCACAGCAGGTTGAGGGGACACAGTTTACCAGAGCAGGTTGAGGGGACACAATTTACCACGGCAGGTTGAGGGGACACCGTTTACCACAGCAGGTTGAGGGGACACCGTTTACCACAGCAGGTTGATGGGACACAGTTTACCACAGCAGGTTGAGAGGACACAGTTTACCACAGCAGGTTGAGGGGACACCGTTTACCACAGCAGGTTGATGGGACACAGTTTACCACAGCAGGTTGAGGGGACACAGTTTACCACAGCAGGTTGAGGGGATTTTGGTTACAATATTTACTGCTATTTTTTCTTGAGTGTTGAGAAATATTTATGTACCTCATATGTAAGAAGGTGTAGATTATGAGGACGGGCGGAGAGAGAGAGAGAGAGAGAGAGAGAGAGAGAGAGAGAGAGAGAGAGAGAGAGAGAGAGAGAGAGAGAATTATAATTTTTATTACATATTTGTTATTACAATATTTCCTTACTGTGTTTTTTTTGTGTGTGCGCGTGTGTGTGTGTGTGGCTGTGTGTGTGTGCGTGTGTGGCTATGTGTGTTAGTTACCATTTTGTCCTAGACACATGTCGATTAGACACTAGGCCTGTTGTATGTATGTGTGTGTAATGAAACACTTCGAAATGTTTCAGCCCCGCCGGGAATTGAACCCGGGCCCTCCGTGCGTGAAGCGAGAGCTTTAGCCACCATGCCATCGGGGGCGTGTGTGTGTGCGTGTGTGGCTGTGTGTAGCAATTTATTGTTCTGGACGCGGCATCTTTGATAGCTAATCTTTACTCTCCTTGTGTTGTATCCACTTTTCCTCTTTCATCTTGTTTTCTCCTCCTCCTGCCTCTTGCTCTCCGGGTGTTGTACCTACTTTTCCTCTTTCTTATTTCCTCCTCCGCCTCTCTTATGCTCTCCTGGTGCCTCAGTAACTGCCACAGTGCATGTAAGATTATGCACTCTTCCAAATCGCATATATATATATATATATATATATATATATATATATATATATATATATATATATATATATATATATATATATATATATATATATATATATATATTCGTGATTCTCTCTCTCCCTTCCTGACATAAGTACATATAATTACATATAATCAAAATGCCGAGGTTGTGAACTGACATCAATCATCACAGACTGTAAACAAGAGGACGTCTCTACCTGCACATAGTGTAGGGGAGTGACATGTGTGAGAGGTGTGCCAAGAAAGTGAGAAAAATAAATATATGGAATCTTACTGGGGAAAGTGAACTTTACGTAAATGTATTTTAGGCTAAATTATTGTAAAGCAAACACCAGCAGCACTTTGTTTACAGTGCGACCAACGGCACTACATCAAAATAGAGCTATGCATTTGTATCAGGAAATAAGTAATCTAGATGATGGGTTGACGAAACCAGGGAAGGAAAAAAGGAATAATTTAAAAAAAAATGAAGGAAAATGAACCTTTGGAAACTGAAATAGAAGTAATGTAGATATGAATACAAAAAAATGCAGGAAGCATTAAAATAGCAAATTTATTTAAGAGAAAGAAGATAAATTAGGAGTTGGTAAAAACAAGAATATCATAAAGAAGGAAATAAAGACAAGTTAAAGTGTAAAACCCAAATTAAAGATAGTTGTGGCAAGTTTTACAAGGCAGATAGGAACAGGGCAGCTTACAAATTGTAACAAAAAGTTTGAGAAGGAGATGAGAGAGATAGAAGAATTTAAGCTGAAACAGAAGATGATTATGATAAAAACACTAAAAAGATTAAGATAAAACAAACATTGAAAGTGGTTAAGGAGATTAAAACAATTATCAAATAAAAAAATAGATTTCAAACATTTCTAAAAGTACTGGGGGGAAACTGTATTTTAGAATATATGGCTGTTGTTTTTTGTTGCGAAAAAAAAATATTAAGAATAAAACAAACAAAATGACACATAAATGAGATGGCAAAATGGTTAATGGCTTCAAGTGCATTTAAGGTACGAACCACTAAGAATAACACTTAACAAGATAAAGCACTCAAAAAAAAAAGAATTACTAAGAAGAGTTTGGGACATGAAACTGGAAGGTTATAAACCAACACACATTAGACGAGACACTTTCAAATTAAGAGGAAAATATAGACTTTCATAGACACTGCTAAGAAGTTAAGCGAGTACAGAAGTTATTAAGAAACGAAGATTATTTTTTACTGGATAATTGGACCGTCCTAACCTATTAAACGATTTCTCAAAGAAAGCAACACAGAATAGACAACACCAAACTGAAATAAAGAGAAAGAAAAGTTCTGAAATAATAGCATTTGTAAATAGTTTGTATATTGCTATAGATGGAGAAGAGACAGAGCAGAGAAGAAAAAGAGGGAGAAGCGATACTGAAGCTACAGTGTGGAGAAGAGACAGAGCAGACAAGAAAGAAGAGGGAGTAGCGATAGTGGTAAAAAAATAAAATACAGGTAAGGAAACCGAAATTCAAACTAAAGAAATATTATTTTTATGATAATGTCCGAGGTAAAGTTGAGAAACTTATAATTGTTAATGTATACTACCAACCCTTTAATAATACTTGGGAGGGATTACTTAATATACTGAGGGATTACATATTATACTGAGGGATTACGTAATATGCTAAGGGATTACGTAATATGCTAAGGGATTACGTAATATACTAAGGGATTACATAACATACTGAAGGATTACATAATATAAGAACATAAGAACATAAGAAAGAAGGAACACTGCAGCAGGCCTACTGGCCCATGCGAGGCAGGTCCAAGTCTCCCACTGGCTTAAGCCAATGCCCCGACCCAGCCAGGTCAGGTTACATTCACTTAATCAACGAATCTCAGCACGGTTTTACAAAAGGGCGTTCCTGCCTTACAAATTTAATAACTTTTTTCACTAAGGTATTTGAGGAGGTAGATCATGGTAATGAATATGATATTGTGTATATGGACTTCAGTAAGGCTTTTGATAGAGTCCCACATCAGAGACTATTGAGGAAAATTAAGGCACACGGAATAGGAAAAAAATTTCCTGGATACTGAAGGATTACATAAAATACTGAGGGATTACATAATATACTGAAGGATTACACAATATACTAAAGGATTACACAATATACTGAAGGATTACACAATATACAGAGGGATTACACAATATACTGAAGGATTACACAATATACTAAGGGATTACATTAATATACTAATGAAGATTGACTATGAAGCGGAAACGTTATTGTAAACTGAATTTTTAACGGTAAAGAAATAAATGTGGCAGTTCATGATGCTGGAACTGCTAGTAAATAGCCAATACAAGTCTTAAATGCAATGACTTTTTTTATGCAGCTGCTTGCAACTACAACAACAGGAGTAAGAGAAGGCAACACACCATCAACATAAACATATGCTGTTAAACTGAACTCAGGAAATAAAAAGGAAACTTAAGCAGGAGCGACTAGATTCACTAGAGCCTAAGACATTATAATGTGTGTGGAGACAGCATATTGGAGAGACTAAAAAATACAGTAACATTACATGAAACTCGTACAAATATTTTGTACGAAGAGTTTCTGTAACCTGAATGGAAATGAAATCATACAGTTTATTAAAAAAAATAATATTAAAAAAAGAATTGTGTAATTGAAGTGCTGGAGAGCAATGGACAAGAAAATAAATCCCTCCCTCTTGACCTCAGTCATCATGTTACTGTTGTTAAAACTATCAAATGTTGACGGCGATTTCAGCAGTTCAAATGTGACTATTTTATTGCAGCTGTGTGCAGACCTTTTCATCGCCTTTTATCTTAGATTTAAAGGTTTTTTTTAACCTAGAAATATGCTGTAAACCGTGTGTGATGAAGTGACCTGGTTGCTAGGAGGATGAGTTGCAACCATTATAGGAAACGAGTCAACCAAGAAACATAGTGATACAAACCGGCCAGAAATGAATACGTGTATATAATACATATGTACGATGAGATGAAAATAACTCCGGAAAAGATATATTGGGTAAGAACAAGGAAGAACCATATCTTTGATTAAAGTTTGTAAAAAGTAAACTGATGACTGAAGGCAATGTAGAAATGATAGAAAAACGACAAATTCACTGAAACTGAGGAGGAAATGTGAGAGATATAACACACAAATACCCGCACACACGACAATGAAACTTACAACGACGTTTCGGTCCGACTAGTTAATGGTCCAAGTCGGACAGAAACGTCGTCATACGTTTCAATTGTGCATTATTCCAGTGACGGTATTGTGCCTTTTTATTCTCTATGTGTGAGGAAATTTCTTTAAGAATTTGTAAAAGAATGTGTTTTATGTGTAAAGAATTTGAACTGCTAAGAAACAGCTAAAATGGAGGAAATAACTAAAGAGGTAGTAAAGAAATTACTTGCGGATATTGACAAGCAAAAACAACAGAATCAGGCAACATATCACCAATGGTTTTAAGGAACGTGTAGAAGAGTTAGGAAAAACCTTTACACTGTAGGCCTATTTTACTGTCAATTGTTGTAAAAAATATTGGAGAAAAACCATTAGATGCAAGTGGGTAAAATGCTTGAGGGCAAAAACTTAGTAACTAGAAAAAAAAATCGATTTCGGTCTTCTTATTCATGTATGTCAAATCTGTTTTGCTATTATGAGAGTCAAGGAAATTGTTCAAGAAATTTTTTTGATGGAGTTTCCCGTAAAAAAAGCTGCAAAATATAGGAGGAAAAAATGACAGATTATTACAAAGTGCAAAATATTTATAAGAGGAAAAAAAATGTCCTCCAGGGAAAATGTCACTAGTGGAGTGTTCTGATAGTTTATAATTTATGTAAAGGAAGAAATACAAAACAATATGAATGTATTTGATATTTATGATGCAAAAGTCGAAGGCAAAATAAGCAATAAAAGTGTAAATCACTACAGGATAATATGAATAAATGAGATAAATGCAGTGATAGCTGAATAATGGAAGTTAACGTAGATCAATGTTATCGAATGGAAATCGGAGAAAACGAAATCAGGCCGCATGGGGAATATAGACTGTATCAAAAAAATATTAAAGGCATCATACAGAGAAAGTTATTTAGGAGTTATTAATAAAAGCCACCAGAAAAAGTATGTAAATGAAATTGTGAGAAACTCTTCTACTAACTGTCAAAGTGTGAAATGACTTTCAAGTATGTGGATTTTTAAATGTTAACAAATATTTACAAAATATGTTAGGTTAAATTTGGAATATGAAGCAGCCGTGTGGTGCCCACACCTAAAAAAAAAAATACAAGTGAATGTGTCAGAAAAGTTCCAAAGAAGAGTTACAAAGTGGCGTCCAGAGGTGAAGGATAGAAGCCGTGTTGGAGGGTTGTTAAGACGCCCACGCTGGCTGATACCACTAACACAGTTAAGACGCCCACGCTGGCTGATACCACTAACACAGCAGACATCATGATCATATAACATCCCATGAAAGAGTATATAAAGAAGGCAGCTTAGTACCCGCAAGAGGGATAACAAGAGGCCAGAGTTGTGAATTAGGGAAAAAGTGATGTCAAAGAGATGCAAATAGGATTTTCTTCAGAAAAAGGTTGGTAGACCGTTGGAATAAATTAAAAGAGAATGTAACTATAGAAATTATAAAATGTAAAATAAATTATTGAAGATATAACACAATGAACATAACCTCGATCCTGTAGCAACAAATAGGTAATTCCACACACACTTCCTCACCCAGCTGTTGGTTACATATATATATCTCCACCACCTCAGTTATCCATTTTTCTTACTGTTATCGTATTCTCCTCCTTTATTCCTTATGTTTGTCACATACATCTCTAAGAGTGAAAATTATCGATACTTTCTCTTGTCGACCTTGTATCAAAATGATTTGTCCCACTATCGTAATTTATCGTCTGATGGGGAGGGAGAGTGAGTGAGTGAATCATGAATGATATATTACACATCCTCTTTATAGAAGTGAATATTGTCAAGCGCTGGTGGCTGTTGGTGTCACTGTTAGTAGTGGCTGTTGGTGTCACTGTTAGTAGTGGCTGTTGGTGTCACTGTTAGTAGTGGCTGTTGGTGTCACTGTTAGTAGTGGCTGTTGGTGTCACTGTTAGTAGTGGCTGTTGGTGTCACTGTTAGTAGTGGCTGTTGGTGTCACTGTTAGTAGTGGCTGTTGGTGTCACTGTTAGTAGTGGCTGTTGGTGTCACTGTTAGTAGTGGCTGTTGGTGTCACTGTTAGTAGTGGCTGTTGGTGTCACTGTTAGTAGTGGCTGTTGGTGTCACTGTTAGTAGTGGCTGTTGGTGTCACTGTTATAGTGGCTGTTGGTGTCACTGTTAGTAGTGGCTGTTGGTGTCACTGTTAGTAGTGGCTGTTGGTGTCACTGTTAGTAGTGGCTGTTGGTGTCACTGTTAGTAGTGGCTGTTGGTGTCACTGTTAGTAGTGGCTGTTGGTGTCACTGTTAGTAGTGGCTGTTGGTGTCACTGTTAGTAGTGGCTGTTGGTCACTGTTAGTAGTGGCTGTTGGTGTCACTGTTAGTAGTGGCTGTTGGTGTCACTGTTAGTAGTGCTGTTGTGTATGTTAGTAGGCTTTGGTAGTCACTGCATGCTGATGGTGCATGTATATGGCGTTGTGTCACTGTTGTGTGGCTAGTGGTCACATGTTAATAGTGGCTGTTGTGTCACTGTTAGTAGTGCATGTTGTGCACGTAGTATGCTGTTGCGTGTATGTTAGTAGTGGCTGTTGGTGTCACTGTGTATCTGTTGGTGTCACTGTTAGTAGTCCGTTGGTGATGTTAGTATGGTGTTGGTATCACTGTTAGTATGCTGGGTTCACTGTTGGTAGTGGCTGTTGTCCTGTTGGCACCCGCTGATTTGTAAGCTTGTAGCACCCACTGAGTGGTTGACCCCTTGTTGGCACCCTGATGTTGGCAGGCTTGCTAGCACCCGCTGATGTTGGTAGGCTTGCTAGCACCCGCTGATGTTGGCAGGCTTGCTAGCACCCGCTGATGTTGGTAGGCTTGCTAGCACCCGCTGATGTTGGTAGGCTTGCTAGCACCGCTGATGTTGTAGGCTTGCTGCACCGCTGATGTTGGCAGGCTTGCTGGCACCCGCTGATGTTGGTGGCTTGCTAGCACCCGCTGATGCTTGAGCTTCCCGCTGATGTTGTCTTGCTGCACCTATGTTGGTAGCTTGCTAGCACCCGCTGATGTTAGGCTTTGCCGCTAGTGGAGGCTTGCTGCAGTGTTGGAACTGCACCATGATGTTGGCAGGGTTGCTGGCACACTGTTAGTGAGCTCGCTTTGGCATTCTAGATGTTGCTGACTTACTGGGAACCACCAGTGTTGGCAGGGTTGCTGGCACACTGTTAGTGAGCTTCTTGGCACTAGATGTTGCTAGTCCTGTTATTAGCTGGTGTTGGCAAGGGTCGGCGCGCGCAAAATTTGAAATTCGTTTCTCCATATAGTACTAAGTTTATATTGCTAAAGAAAGGTGCCCGTAACACAGAGTAAATTATTATTATTATTATTATTATTATTTTAATATGTTTAATATCGACCGTCTCTCACCAAGATAAGGTGACCCGAAAAAGAAGAAACACTTTCACCATCGTTAGTTCAGTTACTAAGCCAGAAGCATGCTGACATCACAGCTCGGGTAACCCCCTCCAAGCTGTAACACCTTACCCCTCCATACCGCAGACACTGTACTTTTCACTTCCAGGACTCAAGTCCCGCTAACTGATTTTCCTGAATCTCTTCAAAAATGTTAGCTTGCTCACACTCCAACAGCACGTCAAATCACAAAAACCACTTGCCTCCACTCGCTCAAGACGGTCACACAAGACTGTTGGATATCCTGGTTCATAGCACTCAAAACTTCCTTCACTCTCTCCAACCCTTCCTAGGGCGATTCCCCTGCCACCCCTTTCCTCTACCAAATATATATGTATCCTCCTTGTCCTCTATTTTGCTCCATCCTTTCTATCCTCCTGAACCACCTCAGCCCACGGAATAATACCTTTGGTAACCCACACCCTCTAAACTCCATGATGCGATTTTTCTGCATAATATTCACATTACACTTTGCCCTCACACATGACCTCTCCACTGCCTCCAACCTCCTCACTGAAACGTTTAAGGGACACGTAAGTTCTCCAGTCTTCTAATAACATGTTCATTTTTCCACTATAATCTACCTTGTCCATAATTACTATCGCATTTCCTTTGTCTGTTTCGTAAGGTGAAGTCCAGGATCTTTCCTTAATTCATGGTATAACTTAACAAATATTTGAGGACAGCTGTATTATAGAGGTCTGAGCTTCACTCAGACGTCTACAATACAACTATTCTTATCAAGATGACTTCTTATATCACCTATAACTGACTCTAGTAATTTGCCTACAATTGAGGTCAGGCTTATTGGGTTCATAATTTCAACCATAACATCCATGCTTCACACCCATACAACAGTGTTGGTACCCCAATTCATTAGAACATTCCATTATTTGCCTTCATGGATAATGTTCTTTGTCTCCACAGATGCCTCAGTGCACCACCCATCTTTTTTCCCTTCATTAGTTTTAAGGGTTTATCTAATCTTTCATAGAGTCATCTACCGACAAGTCCACTCCCAAATATCTAAACACATTTACTTCCTCTATACTTCCTTCCTTTAGTCTCGTATCCATTCTTTTCCTGCCTAATTCCTAGTTACTCTCATTACATTACTCTTTGTTACGTTCACTTTTAATTTCCTTCTTTTATATATTTTCCCAAATTCGATTACCAACATTTGCAGCTTCTCCGAATCTCCCAGAAGCACCGTGTCATCGGCAAAAAACAACTGTGACAACTCACACTTTGTATTAGATTCATTATCTTATAATCACTCACCTCTTTCTAACGCCCTAGTGTTCACTTCTTTTACAACCCCATCTATAAATATGCTAAACAACCATGGTGACATCACATCATTACCTAAGGCCTACCATCGGAAAAATTCTTCCCCTATTCTACATAGCCTGAGCTATCCACATAAACACTCATTATTGCTTTTAATAACTTTACACCTATTCCATAGATAATGAATACAGATTATTAATCTGAAAATTTAAAGAGATGAACGGCAAAGCCAATGGAAGGCCTCGGTCAGATGACCAAAAGTTACAGTGGCGGGGCCATCAATATTACTAACACCCGCGTCCTGACACTCATTCTATGCACATGCAATATCTGCCACATTGCTCCTCTATCCACCCTATCATATGCCTTTTCTAAATCAATAAGTGCAATAAAATTCTTTACCTTCATGTGATAATTGCTGAGTAATTTGCGTCAAGGTAAACACATTCCCCAACCTTCCTAAAACCTCTTTGCTCCCGTGTGTTAGTTACCATTTTGTCCTAGGCACATGTCGATATGTGTGTGTGTGTGCGCGCGCGCGCGTTTGTGCGTGTGTGCGAACGTGTTTGCGTGTGTGTGTGCGTGCGTGCGTGCGTGCGTTTGTGTGCGTGCGTGCTTGTGTGCTCGCGCTCGCCCCGCTTGCCCGCGCGCGAGCGTCTGCTTGCGTGTGTGCCTCCATGTGTCAGTGTACGTGTGTGCCTCCATGTGTCAGTGTACGTGTGCGCCTCCATGTGTCAGTGTACGTGTGTGCCTCCATGTGTCAGTGTACGTGTGTGCCTCCATGTGTCAGTGTACGTGTGTGCCTCCATGTGTCAGTGTACGTGTGTGCCTCCATGTGTCAGTGTACGTGTGTGCCTCCATGTGTCAGTGTACGTGTGCGCCTCCATGTGTCAGTGTACGTGTGTGCCTCCATGTGTCAGTGTACGTGTGTGCCTCCATGTGTCAGTGTACGTGTGCGCCTCCATGTGTCAGTGTACGTGTGTGCCTCCATGTGTCAGTGTACGTGTGCGCCTCCATGTGTCAGTGTACGTGTGTGCCTCCATGTGTCAGTGTACGTGTGTGCCTCCATGTGTCAGTGTACGTGTGTGCCTCCATGTGTCAGTGTACGTGTGTGCCTCCATGTGTCAGTGTACGTGTGTGCCTCCATGTGTCAGTGTACGTGTGTGCCTCCATGTGTCAGTGTACGTGTGTGTCCTCCATGTGTCAGTGTACGTGTGTGCCTCCATGTGTCAGTGTACGTGTGCGCCTCCATGTGTCAGTGTACGTGTGTGCCTCCATGTGTCAGTGTACGTGTGGCCTCCATGTGTCAGTGTACGTGTGTGCCTCCATGTGTCAGTGTACGTGTGTGCCTCCATGTGTCAGTGTACGTGTGTGCCTCCATGTGTCAGTGTACGTGTGTGCCTCCATGTGTCAGTGTACGTGTGTGCCTCCATGTGTCAGTGTACTGTGTGCCTCCATGTGTCAGTGTACGTGTGTGCCTCCATGTGTCAGTGTACGTGTGTGCCTCCATGTGTCAGTGTACGTGTGTGCCTCCATGTGTCAGTGTACGTGTGGCCTCCATGTGTCAGTGTACGTGTGTGCCTCCATGTGTCAGTGTACGTGTGTGCCTCCATGTGTCAGTGTACGTGTGGCCTCCATGTGTCAGTGTACGTGTGTGCCTCCATGTGTCAGTGTACGTGTGGCCTCCATGTGTCAGTGTAGTGTGCCTCCATGTGTCAGTGTACGTGTGCCTCCATGTGTCAGTGTACGTGTGTGCCTCCATGTGTCAGTGTACGTGTGTGCCTCCATGTGTCAGTGTACGTGTGTGCCTCCATGTGTCAGTGTACGTGTGTGCCTCCATGTGTCAGTGTACGTGTGTGCCTCCATGTGTCAGTGTACGTGTGTGCCTCCATGTGTCAGTGTACGTGTGTGCCTCCATGTGTCAGTGTACGTGTGTGCCTCCATGTGTCAGTGTACGTGTGTGCCTCCATGTGTCAGTGTACGTGTGTGCCTCCATGTGTCAGTGTACGTGTGTGCCTCCATGTGTCAGTGTACGTGTGCGCCTCCATGTGTCAGTGTACGTGTGTGCCTCCATGTGTCAGTGTACGTGTGTGCCTCCATGTGTCAGTGTACGTGTGTGCCTCCATGTGTCAGTGTACGTGTGGGTGCTTGTGTAGATGTGCTGCGAGCTCTGATCTTGTTTTCTTCGTGCTTGTGCCAGAGCACCGGGCCCAGGCAGGGACACCCTTGTTAATCTTTACACAGCTTCACAAATTATGCGAGCGTCGCAGGAGGCAGCTAACTACTGCGCGGTGATCCCCGGCGAGGCAGGAGCCGCCTGCTGTGGCCACGGCTACACTTGATAACACCTCTACTCCCGATTAATTAATGATCAAAGAAATGTAATCAAACAGTTCATCTGGAGGTAGACGCTGGCCCGCTTTCCTTGACCCACCTTCTTGTATTGTTCCTACACTGGTGTGACGTTCCCTGACCCACCTTCTTGTATTGTTCCTACACTGGTGTGACGTTCCTGACCCACACTGATGTATTGTTCCTACACTGGTGTGACGTTCCTTGACCCACACTGATGTATTGTTCCTACACTGGTGATGTTCCCTGACCCACCTTTATGTATTGTTCCTACACTGGTGTGACGTTCCCTGACCCACCTTCTTGTATTGTTCCTACACTGGTGATGTTCCCTGACCCACCTTTATGTATTGTTCCTACACTGGTTCTTCCTGTGGTGTGATGCTGTCTTATACCCACAAATGATCTGAAAAGTTCTGTTTTTCTTAAGTTTGAATTATGCATGGGAGAAAAATAATTCTGGGTTTCATTCAAATTTCGTGATGACTTTTTGGTCTGTCTCTGTGGATTATTAAGAATTAAAATAGAAGCAAGCATGACAAACTTTTATTTGGATAATATTTCGCCTTGAATAGACCTTCTTCAAGTCACGACTTTTAGCATTTTAATCTCTACCTAAACTGAAACGTTGACCAAATAAAGGCTTGTTGAATATGTATTTTTGTTGACATACCAGTCATCGTTTGCTCCCTTCAGCCATTTCCTGAGCATTATATGATGTTTTCTGCATCATATTGATCCTTTCTATTTTCTAAGCAAATTTTCTTTTCATATCTGGGAACCTTGAGATATAATTGATTCTTTGTCTATACCTGTAAAGGAGCAGCACTCACATTCTGACTTCTTATCCTTTTTCTTGTTTTTATTCTTCATCGTGTTTCTAGAACTCGTGCTCCCAGCATTAATATGGTTATTATGATTAGTTTTCGCTAAATTAATATGCTTATTGGTAAATTTGAAGGCGTTAAAAAGCACAAGACTGGGGTTGGGTTTCTCTGGTCTGGTACCGATGAATGTCTGAACTTCGATGTGTTAGACACCAGTATGTTGGAGAGTACGTCGTTCTTATTTGTCAATATAACGTCAAAAGATGTTTATCTGCAGACTTAATTGTCAACACTAAAAATTCCTTTGTATGTAGCATCATGCGAACTGACTCCTGGAACTTTCTTTTTCGGTCCCCTCAAGAGGACTTTCCTTGACGCCGGTGAGGGACTCTTGATCCAGAGAGCTGACCTAACTTCCCTTTGGATCGAGCCGGATTACCTCCCACTCCCTGGGACTCTCTATGATACGAGTTTAGTCATCGCCCCGTGAATAATATAGTGTAAAAATAACGTGTTTTATGCGTTTTCAACATTCTTCAACTGAACCCACCAGTGATTGATGCTTGACTGGGTTTGTAAGGTTATCAAGGCAGTGTTCGATTTTTACTAAATCATATTTTAACTTCTGTTAATATCTATCTAGTGAAGTGTATAAAAAAACAATGATTAAAGTATTGTTTTTTTCTGTTTTCTTTGACACTAATTAGACTACACTTTTTCTGCAGATGGATGTCACTAAATCGTAAAGATAGACATGGTAGTCTATTCATTATGTTACCATATTAGTTTTTAAGTATGGGTCTCTGCAAAATTTCCCAACATTTCATTTATCTTGATGAGAAGACTACTTTAAAAAAAATTTGATCATTTCTTTCATGATCTCAAATGTTTGAATAAATATACTGTAATAATTTTGTTTGTATTGGAAGTTCTTGTTAGTATAAATATCTGTGACTCTGATGTGAAAGTAGTTGTAAGGGTAAAAATCTTTGATAGGCTTTATTTTTTCTTCTGGTTTCTCTGTCAGTATGGTAGCCAGCTGGCTACAGTTCCCAGGCGTCTTTTTGTCTACCTCGCTCTCCTGCCAGCGATACCTCTAGGCCTGATATCACGTTCAACATGGTTCCTGCCTATTTCCGCCAAATATCTCTTCTTCCCACTTTCCCTGTGTTTCCCGGAGAGCCTCGTCCCTCACTTCTCTCTGAGCTGCCCACGTATGTATCTTGTTTTATTAGTGTTGTTGTTTCTAGTGGTTTCAACTATTTTAGTGTGTGTAAATGCTGGTCTTCGTTTGTGCTAGCGAGTTATCCCAGGTGGCAGTATTGCCTTTCAGTAATTGTGATAACTCGGCGCTCATTTGATGCAGCTTTATGCAGTTACCTTGTTAAACATCCTAGCCTATAGTCGTGTCTGATCCCCCAGACTTGCGAGCGTCCTCACTGATATTGGTGACTGACGTGAAGCGTGGCTAATTTAAGCTACCGAGAAGTGAAGTCAGCTTTTACTTGATTCTACACTCATCGACTACACTCGTCTTATTCTTTTCTCAGTCAAGCTCATCTACGAGGAGCAGCCCATCAAAGCTTACTTCAAGATTCATCGGGTGTGGCACCATCATGGCACTAGTCTACTACTTCCGACCCTCTCATAAACTGGGGAGCTACAATGCCTCCGCTTGTTTATACAGACCTAGACACTGTGCTCACCTGCTGGCGTGTTACCACCACTAACCCTCACCACCTCCTTTTACTTTATAGTAAATCAATCAAATGTCTTCACACATCCACTGGTTTAATTAGTATATACACGTGACTATCCTGGGATTCATGTTATTCCTGTGTTACCTGATTAAAATATTTTATTAATGCTTTTCATTGTGTTTTTCTCCTTTGTGATAAAGTTGTATGTATTTATTCGATATTTTTATCCTGTGTATCGTATGGTATATATTTTTTTATTATTAACATATCGGCCGATTCCCAAAAAGGCAGGGTGGCCCGAAAAAGAAAAACTTTCATCATTCACTGTCTTGCCAAAGGCATGCTTACACTACAGTTATAAAACTGCAAAATTAACAACCCTCCTTCAGAGTGCCGGCACTGTACTTCCCATCTCCAGGACTCAAGTCCGGCCTGCCGGTTTCCCTGAAACCCTTCATAAATGTTACTTTGCTCACACTCCAACAGCACGTCAAGTATTAAAGACCATTTGTCTCCATTCACTCCTATCACATACGCTCACGCATGGTTGCTGGAAGTCCAAGCCCCTTGCAAACAAAAATTCCTTTACCCCCTCCCTCCAACCTTTCTTGGCCCTACCCCTACCCCGCCTTCCCTCCACTACAGATTTATACACTCTCGAAGTCATTCTATTTTGTTCCATCCTCTCTACACGTCCGAACCACCTCAGTAACCCCTCCTCAGCCCTCTGGATAATAGTTTTGGTAATTCGCACCTCCTAATTTCCAAACTACGAATTCTCTGCATTATATTCATACAACACATTGCCCTCAGACATGACATCTCCACTGCCTCCAGCCTTCTCCTTGTTGCAACATTAACCACCCATGCTTCACACCCATATAAGAGCGTTGGTATAACTATACTCTCATACATTTCCCTCTTTGCTTCCATGGACAAAGTTCTTTGTCTCTTCAGACTCCTAAGTTCACCACTCACCTTTTTTCCCTCATTAATTCTATGATTCACCTCATCTTTCATAGACCCATCTGCTGACACGTCCACTCCTAAATATCTGAATACATTCACCTCCTTCATACTCTCTCCCTCCAATCTGATATCCAATCTTTCGTCACCTAATCTTTTTGTTACCCTTATCACCTTACTCTTTCCTATATTCACTTTTAATTTTCTTCTTTTACATACCCTACCAAACTCATCCACCAACTTCTGCAACTTCTCTTCAGAATCTCCCAAAAGCACAGTGTCATCAGTAAAGAGCAACTGTGAAAACTCTAACTTTGTGTTAGATTCTTTATCTTTTAACCCCCCACCCCTCTTGCCAAGGCCCGCGCATTCACTTCTCATACAACCCCATCTATAAATATATTGAACAACCACGGTGACATCACACATCCTTGTCTAAGGCCTACTTTTACTGGGAAATAATCTCCCTCTCTCCTACACACTCTAATGTGAGCCTCACTATCCTCGTAAAAACTCTTCACTGCTTTCAGTAACCTTCCTCCTATTCTATACACCCGCAACATCTGCCACATTACCTCCCTATCCACCTTGTCATACGCCTTTTCCAAATCCATAAATGCCACAAAAACCTCTTTACCCTTATCTAAATACTGTTCACCTATTTTTCACTGTAAACACTTGGTTTACACACTCCCTACCTTTCCTAAAGCCTCCTTGTTCATCTGCTATCCTACTCTCCGTCTTACTCTTAATTCTTTCAATAATAACTCTACCATACACTTTACCAGGTATACTCAACAGACTTATTCCCCTATAATTTCTACACTCTCTTTTGTCCCCTTTGCCTTTATACAAAGGAACTATGCATGGTATAATTATCTCTATTTTTTTTCTGAGCAGGGAAGATGGCCTCCTCCCTCATTTCCCTAACAGTAGTTGAGTTTGTGTTAATCCCAGTATGGCTCCAAGATAGTTGCACAGCTTTATTATTTTTTGTCACTTTTATTCTCACTAAAAGTTCTCCAGAATACACGGTGTTAATTATGTTCTCGGGGCCTAACTAAGGACGTAGCATCAGCAGCTTGCGAAGTGACAACTGTCTTTAATATGGAGGATCTACTCACAGGTTCTGCTCACAGGTTCTACTCACAGGTTCTGCTCACAGGTTCATCTTCGATGACCACCTGTGTTCCTCTACTGTCTTGTATGTGTTTATAAACCCTGGTTCCTTTATCTACGTTGATTTGATTTATCCGGTTTTACAGTATCGACTCTTTCATTTAATTTTGTGTCTGAAAACGAGGCGGCAACTTCATTACAGCATTGCACGGTATTTCCAGCCCCTCAAGGGAGGTTCCTTGACGCTAGTGAGGGGCTCTTGATCTAGGGAATTGGATCCGTACTCCAGTTCCCTGAATTGCGCCTGAGTGGCTTCCATCTCTCCCCCCCCCCCGAACAGGCACTGTATAATCCTTACGGGTTTAGCGCTCCTTTGTGATAATAACAGGTATTTCCAGAATTGTATGGGATAATTGTATCTGGGTCTTTTGTAAATGCACCTGGTATATTTTGTGTACTTGTTGTATCTACATTCGTGCTTATATAAATTAGTTCTTGTGTTTCTTGTTGCATGTTGTTATTAAATTCTCTAGGTTTTGCGTTTCTTATATGTTGATTCATCACTTGTGTGTTAATCTTTTGAATAAGTGTTCCATTTTTAATGTTTCTAATTTAGTTTCAACTGGTGACAGTCATACAAGTATCTCTGTCAACAGTGAAGATGACGATCATTTTCACATTTTCTCTGAATTTTAGGAATGTAGGAGATGGTGCTGACAGCTCCAGTAATTGAGTTGTCTTAGGCAGGGAAACAACATCTGACAGTCAACGTAACGGGGAAACAACATCTGACAGTTAACGTAACGGGGAAACAACATCTGACAGTCAACGTAACAGGGAAACAACATTGACATCAGAACAGAACATCTGAAGTCAACGTAACAGGAAACAACATCTGACAGTCAACGTAACAGGAAACAACATCTGACAGTCAACGTAACAGGGAAACAACATCTGACAGTCAACGTAACAGGAAAACAACATCTGACAGTCAACGTAACAGGGAAACAACATCTGACAGTCAACGTAACAGGGAAACAACATCTGACAGTCAACGTAACAGGGAAACAACATCTGACAGTCAACGTAACAGAGAAACAACATCTGACAGTCAACGTAACAGGAAAACAACATCTGACAGTCAACGTAATAGGAAAACAACATCTGACAGTCAACGTAACAGGGAAACAACATCTGACAGTCACCGTAACAGGAAAACAACATCTGACAGTCAACGTAACAGGGAAACAACATCTGACAGTCAACGTAACAGGGAAACAACATCTGACAGTCACCGTAACAGGGAAACAACATCTGACAGTCACCGTAACAGGGAAACAACATCTGACAGTCACCGTAACAGGGAAACAACATCTGACAGTCACCGTAACAGGGAAACAACATCTGACAGTCAACGTAACGGGGAAACAACATCTGACAGTCAACGTAACGGGGAAACAACATCTGACAGTCAACGTAACAGGGAAACAACATCTGACAGTCACCGTAACAGGGAAACAACATCTGACAGTCACCGTAACGGGGAAACAACATCTGACAGTCAACGTAACGGGGAAACAACATCTGACAGTCAACGTAACGGGGAAACAACATCTGACAGTCAACGTAACGGGAAACAACATCTGACAGTCAACGTAACAGGGGTAGTTTATTTTTTCCTGCCATTATGAAAACTTGACTCTTTAAAACAGTGTTTATTGGTTATGAGTACGACACATGTGCACTAATTAGGTATCTTTCTTGATGAAACATTTTGCTCTCGTAGCAGCCGTCATCAGTAGAACACAGGGGTGACTTACAATCCTGGATTATTATTATTATTATTATTATTATTATTATTATTATTATTATCAAAGAAAGCTCTAAACCGACAAAGGTCATACAACGCTGTTTTTTTTAATATTTTTTTAGCACTCCGTCCGGTTATCGAACCCTGGACCCCAGTAATGAGAGATGCGCCTCTCACCACTGAGATACTTTGCCTTTGATATACCTTTGAAGAGTTTCGAGAGTATCTACTCTCTGAGCCCGGCCATTTGCCAGGCTCGTCTGGTGCTTGCCTGGTCAACCAGCTGTTGCTGCTGGAGGCCCGCTGCCCCACATATCCATCACAGCCTGGTTGATCTGGCACCTGGTGAAGATATTTGTCCAGTTTCCTCTTGATGGCTTCTACACTGGTTCCAGCCGTATTTCGGATATCTTCTGGTAAGATGTTGAATAGTCTGGGACCCCGGATGTTAATACAGTGCTCCCGTATTGTCCCCACCGCACCCCTGCTCCTCACTGGGTTTATTTTACACTTTCTCCCATATCTCTCACTCCAGTATGTTGTATGGCAGTGTGCAGATTTGGGACCAGGCCCTCAAGTACTTTCCATGTATATATTATCATGTATCTCTCTCCTCCGCTCCAATGAGTACATGTTCAAGACTTGAAGGCGTTCCCAATAATTTAGATGTTTCAATGGCTCAATGTGAGCCGTAAACGATCTCTGGATTTGTTCCAGCTCTGCAATTTTTCCTGCCCTGAACGGGGCCGTCAGCACTGAGCAGTATTCTAAGTGGGGAGCACTAGCGATTTGAATAGTGTTACATCGGCATTATTTCCTTGTTTTGAAAGTTCTCAATACCCACCCCGTCATCTTCCTGGCTGTTGTGATCTTTGTCTTGTTATGGTCTTTAAACGACAGATCAGCAGACATAATTATTCCCAAGTCCTTTACGTGTTTCTTTCGTTCTATGTGGTGACCCTCTTGCGTTTTGTATATAGTGTTCCTTTTGAGTTCTTCATTTTTCCATACCTAAGCAGCTGAAACTTATCACCATTGAACGTCATGTTGTTCTCCACTGCCCATTGGAAGACCTTGCTTATGTCCTCCTGTAATTTTTCAGTGTCCTCTACCGTAGTGACTTTCATGCTTATTTTAGTGTCATCTGCAAATGATGATACAAAAGTGTGCTGGGTGTTTTTATATATGTCTGCTATGAGGATGAGAAACAGCAGAGGTGCCAGGACAGTGCCTTGGGGCACTGAGCTTTTGACCTCGCTGATGCTGGATCTTGCCCTGTTCACTACTACTTTTTGTGTTCTGTGTGTTAGGAACTCAAAAATCCATCTGCCTACCTTCCCAGTAATGCCTATGGCCCTCATTTTGTGCGCTATCACTCCATGATCGCATTTGTCAAACGCCTTTGCAAAATCTATGTAAATCACATCTGCGTTTTGGTCGTCCTCCAATGCCTCCGTAATTCTGTCATAATGGTTCAGCAGTTGTACCATGACTCGCTCAGGTTCGGATCTTGGTTGTGCTGGTCCATGAACTTTGTAATCTGCCGTCTCATCACTCTTTCAAAGATTTTTATGATGTGAGAAGTGAGGGCTACTGGTCTGTAATTTTTAGCTAGTGCTCTACTACCTCCCTTATGCAAAGGAGCTATGTCTGCACTCTTTAAGGCCTCTGGAATTTCACCTGTTGTTTGTGTTTACAATCCTGTAGACAGAAGAAGTGGAAAGGTAATATAAGGTAATCAGTTACTTATCCTTGATAGAAAATGGTCAGTCTCATAGCCTAAAGCAGTTACGGGGACAGACAATGTATACTGCAGCCGAAAGTAAAGCGTAGGAGCTTTTAAATACGGTAACAGGTAAGAAGAGCTCACTAAAGGAAGAAGGTCCTGCTAGAAAGAACAAAAAGGCACATTATCATGACGGGAACAATGCACAAATAACCCGCACATAGGAGACAGGAGCTTACCACGACGTTTCGTTCGACTTGGTCCACTGATCATTTGTCAATGGTCCAAGTCGGACCGATGCGTCGTCGTAAGCTCCTCTTGCCTATGCGCCGGTTATTTGCGTAAGGTCGTGCAAGACTTGTTGAAGACAACCCCTATATACCATTTATATTATGATAATTGTCAGACACAACACTTTGATGGTATCTGCTAACAAAGAATATCTTCAGTAACTCTCTTGCTAACAAGTATTTAGCATGACCTTCTTTCACTAGTGGACCCAAATGCTACACCTCACTTCTGGCTCCTGTACACAAGTCTTTGGCGTTATGCCTCTGCTTTTGCTAATAGGCTGACCATCTTCCATCAGACTCATTTCTTAAGTCTAGCTCTTCATTTCTACTCCAAGATTTTATTTCACCTCTGCATTCGACTGGTAAAGCAGCGCTATCATGTAATGTTCGGTCACTTAAGACGCTTTTCCTGGGGCCACTTTTATTTTTCTTATGCAATACAGAATTTGTATTGCATAAGTTTTCCTTCAGGAAAGTGTTCGTTTAGCACCACTTTGAAAGCCGTTTACTGCGTGTATAAGATTCACTCATTCTAAATACATACGACTATAACCACTTTTTTTTTTTTTAAATTTATCCTAGAAAAAATTTAATGCCACTGAATGTTTTCGACTAATTTTATGATGGAAATGTGATAAAGCAATACAAACAATGGCAGCACCACCATTTACATAAGTATAATTACCACCATCAATGCACCCAGCACCGCTGAACTTACCACCATCACCATTACCATCACTACCCACCTAACATGAGCATCACCTCTATGACAACCACCACCGTAACCACCTTAACGCTGCCGCTACCACCACCACCACCACTATAACTATCTTCGACGCCGCCAATACAGCCACCACTACCATAACCATCTTCGATACCGCCAATACCACCACAACCATCTTCAACGCCGCCAATACCACCACCAGCCACCATTCTCGCCAGTATGAATGTTATTATAAAGCTAACCTTACCTGTAACACTCGTTTTGAGAGTCCTGTCTTCTGAGAGAGTTGTTTGAGGTCCTTGGCGTCGGGGTTGTGGTTGAGGGCGAAATAAGATTTCATGATTCGTAGTTGGTTGTGCTTGAAGGAGGTGCGGATCCTCTTGGTCCGCACTGATTGGCAGGGAGTTCCTAGTGGCCCGTAGGAGCCCTCCAGGTCGTATCCTCCAGGGATGTCTGCAGAGAGAGCAACAGAACCTAAGTTGCAGCAACATGGAAGACAGTGTAATATAATATAAATTAAAATGGTCTGGTGTGTATAGTTACACACACATCACACACACACGCGCGCGCGCGCAGCATCAGTATAGAACCCATACCTGGTCCAGCACGTCAAAAAATTTCAGAAAGTACAGTGGTTTGCAACAAGAGGTTAAGGGAGGAGGGCAGGAGGGACAGGAAGGGGGGTATGATATCGACGTATAAAATACTGATAGGAATTGACAATGTAAATAGGGGTAGAATGTTTCAGACGGTATACAGAAACAAGATGACACAACTGGAAGTTGAAAACTCAATGAGTCAAAGGGATGTTTGGAAGTATTTCTTCAGCCTTAGAGTTATCAAGAGTGGAACAATATAGAGTGTGAAGTAATGGAGGCAGGATCCATACATAGCTTTAAGAAGAGGTACGATAAGGTTCTTGGAGCCGGGAGAAAATGAGCTAAGTATCAACCAGCGAAAAGGCGGGGCGAAGAACTGTGAATCGACCCTTGCAACCACATACAGATGAGTACACACACAAGATTTTCTATGAAACTATGGTAGTCCAAGAGCTGTTGGGTATGACTTATGAGGAGAGAAAATACTGTGAGGGTTGTCGATCGAGTCTAGGACGTTGAAAGCACAAATGAGTCACGGGGACTTCGAGAAATATTTCTTTAGCCTTGGTCAGGAAATGGAGTGGTCAGGAATTGGAACGACCTAGACAGCGTAGTAGTAGAGGCAGGACTCGTACATAACTTTAAGATTAGGTATGATAGGGTTCATGCAGCCAGGAGAGTGTGGACCCAGCAGCGTCCAGCTGAGAGGCGGGGCCAGGAGCGTACAAATAAGTGAAAACACACACACACACACACACACACACACACACACACACACACAAGCGTGCTCAGAAAGTGGTGTAAAACCTGGAGATATAGTTTCATAAACAAAAACCACCACGGGTTTAGAGATCGTAAATCCTATCCTACAAACTTGCTGGAGACGGATGACAAGATAACAAGCGAGGCAGGTGAGAAGTGGGTGGACCGCACATACAGGCACTGTAATGTGGCCTTTGACACTGTACAGGACAAGAAACATGCCAGAAGTTAGAGGAAGAAGCAGGAATGTAAGGTAATGAACCGCAAAGAATCAATCAATACCTAACAGGAAGAAGAAAAAGAGTGATTGTTCACTAATAAGCGGAGTTGCACAAGGATTGATACTGAAACCGCTGCTGTTCCTAATATATATGAAGGATATGTATATAAATGGTATACAGTACCCACAAGATGTGGAATTAGACACATGTGCAACATCTGGGTATCTTGTAGACGTTTCTCAGGAGTATACTTCGTGAGTCGATAATGTTTTTAATTTATATCAATAAATTACCTGAGCTAATAGAGATTTTATGCAAAATAAATAATAAAAATTAGGATAATTTTTTTATGATGAACTGTTAATATTGAGTAAAATAAGTTATTTTTTTTTATTGTTTGATGAAATTTAATGTTGAAAAATGGAAATGGAAGAGAGAGAAATCAGACCACGTGAAGAATATAAGTTATGAGACAAATTATTGAAAGCATCAGATCAATAAATTGTTTGAATATTTCTATAAAGGAATGAAAAAAAAAAAAAAAAGTCTATTGACAACCAACTTAAGTCCAGAATTGGAATATCCAGCAGCTGTGTGGCGACGCACTCAATACAATTCAAATTTTTAAAGGGGTGGACCGGTCAGATTACCAAAAGCTGCAGCGGCGGGTCATCATACGACTAAGACCAGCGTCTGGAAACACTTGTCCTGTTTCCTGCCGAATCTAACTTAACCTAACATAATGTGACTCCTCCCGAAAAGTTTCAAATAGACATAAAATAACTCGACGAGCTAAAATATGAGTTATGATGAAAGGGAAAAAATGAAGATGCCCATTCTGACAGATACCCATGCTGACAGATGCCCATGCTGACAGATGCCCATGCTGACAGATGCCCATGCTGACAGATGTCCATGCTGACAGATGTCCATGTTGACAGATGCCAATGCTGACAGATGTCCATGCTGACAGATGCCCATGCTGACCGATGCCCATGCTGACAGATGCCCCTGCTGACAGATGCCCATGCTGACAGATGTCCATGCTGACAGATGCCCATGCTGACAGATGCCCATGCTGACAGATGTCCATGCTGACAGATGTCCATGCTGACAGATGTCCATGCTGACAGATGCCAATGCTGACAGATATATATGTAACGACAATACGCAAGGAAGCTGAGGAGAGGTTTGTCCCCAAGGGTAACAGGAATAATGAAAAAGCCAGGATGAGCCCATGGTTCACCCAAAGGTGCAGGGAGGCCAAAACCAAGTGTGCTAGGGAATGGAAGAAGTATAGAAGGCAAAGGACCCAGGAGAATAAGGAGAGCAGTCGTAGAACCAGAAATGAATATGCACAGGTAAGACGGGAGGCCCAACGACAATATGAAAATGACATAGCAGCGAAAGCCAAATCCGACCCAAAGCTGTTGTACAGCCACATCAGGAGGAAAACAACAGTCAAGGACCAGGTGATCAGGCTGAGGAAGGAAGGAGGAGAGATTACAAGAAACGACCGCGAAGTATGTGAGGAACTCAACATGAGATTCAAAGAAGTGATCACAGAGGAGACAGACGGGACTCCAGAAAGACAGAGAGGTGGGGTACACCACCAAGTGTTGGACACAATACATGCAACGAAAGAAGAAGTGAAGAGACTGCTGAGTGAGATAGATTCCTCAAAGGCGATGGGGCCGGACAACATCTCTCCATGGATCCTGAGAGAGGGAGCAGAGGTGCTATGTGTACCCCTAACAACAATATTCAACACATCTATCGAAACAGGGAGACTACCTGAGGTATGGAAGACAGCAAATGTAGTCCCAATTTTTAAAAAAGGAGACAGACATGAAGCACTAAACTACAGACCAGTGTCACTGACATGTATAGTATGCAAAGTCATGGTGAAGATTATCAGAAGAAGAGTGGTGGAGCACCTAGAAAGGAATGAGCTTATCAACGACAGCCAACACGGTTTCAGGGACGGGAAATCCTGTGTCACAAACTTACTGGAGTTCTACGACAGGGTGACAGCAGTAAGACAAGAGAGAGAGGGGTGGGTAGATTGCATCTTCTTGGACTGTAAGAAGGCGTTTGACACAGTTCCACACAAGAGATTAGTGCAAAAGCTGGAGGACCAGGAAGGAATAACAGGAAAGGCATTCCAATGGATCAGGGAATACCTGTCAGGAAGACAGCAGCGAGTCAAGGTACGTGGCAAGGTGTCAGAGTAGCGCCTGTGAAGAGTGGGGGTCCACAGGGGTCAATCCTGTGGACGACATGACGACATGACGGAAGGAATAGCCTCCGAAGTGTCCCTGTTTGCAGTTGATGTGAAGTTCATGAGAATAATTCAATCGGACGAGGACCAGGCAGAACTACAAAGGGATCTGGACAGGCTGCAAGCCTGGTCCAGCAATTGTCTCCTGGAGTTCAACCCCACCAAGTGTAAAGTCATGAAGATTGGGGAAGGGTAAAGAAGACCGCAGACGGAGTACAGTCTAGGGGGGCAAGAGACTACAAACCTCACTCAAGGAAAAAGATCTTGGGGTGAGTATAACACCAGGCACATTGAAGCGCGCATCAACCAAATAACTGCTGCAGCATATGGGCGCCTGGCAAACCTAAGAACAGCATTCCGACATCTGAATAAGGAATCGTTCAGGACTCTGTACACTGTGTACGTTAGGCCCATATTGGAGTATGCAGCACCAGTTTGGAACCCACATCTAGCCAATTACGTAAAGAAACTAGAGAAAGTGCAAACTTTTGCAACAAGACTAGTCCCGGAGCTAAGGGGTATGTCCTACGAGGAGAGGTTTAGGGAAATCGACCTAACGACACTGGAAGACTGGAGAGATAGGGGGGACATGATAACGACATATAAAATACTGAGAGGAATCGACAAGGTGGACAGAGACAGAATGTTCCAGAGATGAGACACAGCAACAAGGGGTCACAGTTGGAAGTTGAAGATTCAGATGAATCACAGGGATGTTAGGAAATATTTCTTCAGTCACAGAGTGGTCAGGAAGTGGAACAGTTTGGGAAGCGATGTAGTGGAGGCAGGTTCCATTCATAGCTTCAAGAAGAGGTATGATAAAGCTCATGGCGCAGGGAGAGTGACCCAGTAGCGGCCAGTGAAGAGGCGGGCCAGGAGCTATCAATCGACCCCTGCAACCACAACTAGGTGAGTACACACACACACACACACACACACACACACACGTGTCACAGTGAACACCTGGAGGGTGTGGAAGGTCATTAAGGTTTAGAAGTGGTCACAGTTTCTACAAACAAGGGATCACAGGAGCAGAGGCAATAATTAAATAGTTGCACCACCTTATCACCAGCTGCACCACCTTATCACCAGCTGCACCACCTTAACACAAATTGCACTACCTTATCACCAGCTGCACCACCTTAACACAAATTGCACTACCTTATCACCAGCTGCACCACCTTAACACAAATTGCACCACCTTATCACCAGCTGCACCACCTTAACACAAATTGCACCACCTTATCACCAGCTGCACCACCTTAACACAAATTGCACTACCTTATCACCAGCTGCACCACCTTAACACAAATTGCACCACCTTATCACCAGCTGCACCACCTTAACACAAATTGCACCACCTTATCACCAGCTCACCACCTTAACACAAATTGCACCACCTTATCACCAGCTGCACCACCTTAACACAAATTGCACCACCTTAACACAATCCCCTGAGTTCCACTTTCATCAATCACCTTGCTACCTCAGCCACACTCATCAATCATCTTGCTACCTCAACCACACTCATCAATCATCTTGCTACCTCAGCCACACTCATCAATCACCTTGCTACCTCAACCACACTCATCAATCATCTTGCTACCTCAACCCCACTCATCAATCATCTTGCTACCTCAACCACACTCATCAATCATCTTGCTACCTCAGCCACACTCATCAATCACCTTGCTACCTCAACCACACTCATCAATCACCTTGCTACCTCAACCACACTCAACCACCTTGCTATCTCAGCCACACTCAACCACCTTGCTACCTCAGCCACACTCATCAATCATCTTGCTACCTCAACCACACTCATCAATCATCTTGCTACCTCAGCCACACTCATCAATCACCTTGCTACCTCAACCACACTCAACCACCTTGCTACCTCAGCCACACTCAACCACCTTGCTACCTCAGCCACACTCAACCACCTTGCTACCTCAGCCACACTCATCAATCATCTTGCTACCTCAACCACACTCATCAATCATCTTGCTACCTCAGCCACACTCATTAACCACCTTGCTACCTCATCCGCACTCATCAATCACCTTGATATCTCAACCACTTTGCTACCTCAACCACACTCATCAATCATCTTGCTACCTCAACCACACTCATCAATCATCTTGCTACCTCAACCACACTCATCAACCACCTTGCTACCTCAACCAGACTCATCAACCACCTTGCTACCTCAACCACACACATCAATCATCTTGCTACCTCAACCACCTTGCTACCTCAACCACACTCATCAATCATCTTGCTACCTCAACCACACTCATCAATCATCTTGCTACCTCAACCACACTCAACCACCTTGCTACCTCAACCACACTCATCAATCATATTGCTACCTCAACCACACTCATCAACCACCTTGCTACCTCAACCACACTCATCAACCACCTTGCTACCTCAACCACACTCATCAACCACCTTGCTACCTCAACCACACTCATCAACCACCTTGCTACCTCAACCACACTCAACCACCTTTCTACCTCAACCACACTCATCAATCATCTTGCTACCTCAACCACACTCATCAACCACCTTGCTACCTCAACCACACTCATCAATCATCTTGCTACCTCAACCACACTCATCAATCATCTTGCTACCTACACCACACACATCAACCACCTTGCTACCTCAACCACACTCATCAATCATCTTGCTACCTCAACCACACTCATCAATCATCTTGCTACCTCAACCACACTCATCAATCATCTTGCTACCTCAACCACACTCAACCACCTTGCTACCTCAACCACACTCATCAATCATCTTGCTACCTCAACCACACTCATCAATCATCTTGCTACCTCAACCACACTCATCAACCACCTTGCTACCTCAACCACACTCATCAATCATCTTGCTACCTCAACCACACTCATCAACCACCTTGCTACCTCAACCACACACATCAATCATCTTGCTACCTCAACCACACTCATCAACCACCTTGCTACCTCAACCACACTCATCAACCACCTTGCTACCTCAACCACACTCATCAACCACCTTGCTACCTCAACCACACTCATCAACCACCTTGCTACCTCAACCACACTCATCAATCATCTTGCTACCTCAACCACACACATCAACCACCTTGCTACCTCAACCAGACTCATCAACCACCTTGCTACCTCAACCACACTCATCAATCATCTTGCTACCTCAACCACACACATCAACCACCTTGCTACCTCAGGCACACTTATCAACACCAACTTTACTCCTCCAACAATGACACTCTCACCACCCCTACCACCACCCTCCACCATCACCACTACTACCCTCCACCATCACCACTACTACCCTCCACCATCACCACTACCACTCTCCACCATCACCACTACCACCCTCCACCATCACCGCTATCACCCTCCACCATCACCGCTATCACCCTCCACCATCACCACTATCACCCTTCACCATCACCACTACCACCCTCCGCTATCACCACTACCACCCTCCACTATCACCACTACCACCCTCCACTATCACCACTACCACCCTCCACCATCACCACTACCCTCATCCATCACTACTACCTTCATCCATCACTGTATCTATTCCAGCTCTGATATCTTTTGCCCTGGAAGGAGCCGTCCACACTGATCACTACTCTAAGCGAGAGACCTCAAGTGATTTTAAAAATACTACACTTATCCACCCCATTATTTCTCTGGCATAGTGGTGTTTGTTTTATTGTGTTCTTTGAAAGAATGGTCAGCTGACATTATTGCAACCAGATCTTACACATGTTCATCTCATAATTTTTGTTGATCCTACATTTCGCATGCAGTCTCTCTCTTGAGTTCTTAATTCTTTCCATATCTGTGTAGTTGGATTTTGTTACTATGGAACGTCATGTTATTCTCCACTGCCCACTGGAAGACTGTCGAAGACTTTTGTGTGTGGCGTTAAGACAACTGGTCTTAAATTTTTGGCTTAGTTCATTACTGCTGTCTACTCTATACTCTGTAGCCTCTGAGTGCTCGTGCTAGTGGTAATTTGGACTTTTTTATAAATATGGAATACCACGAATCCTGTCGTGGTCCTGCATGAATGGGTTTGTTTTCTATTTCTTTCTCGAATTCTTCAGGATTTTTATTTATGTCAGTTATGTGGTTTGTTTAGCCTTCAGGGGTAATGAAAAAATGTTCTGAATTCTCCACCCTGTTTTGGTTTAATGGACTGCTGAACAATGATTATTTTTCATCATCAGTGTAAGAACCTCCTGTGATTAATGGTCTAATTCTACACACAGTTCTTAACATGTATGTAGAAGTATTTGGGGCTTCTAGCAATATCCCGGACAGCTTTTTATTCCCTTTGTGCTTCTTCTGTCTGGTAGGAAAGGTTAAGTTTCTGTTTTAACTAGGTAGTTTCTGTTTTAACTAGGTAGTTTCTGTTTTAACTAGGTAGTTTCTGTTTTAACTAGGTAGTTTCTGTTTTAACTAGGTAGTTTCTGTTTTAACTAGGTAGTTTCTGTTTTAACTAGGTAGTTTCTGTTTTAACTAGGTAGTTTCTGTTTTAACTAGGTAGTTTCTGTTTTAACTAGGTAGTTTCTGTTTTAACTAGGTAGTTTCTGTTTTAACTAGGTAGTTTCTGTTTTAACTAGGTAGTTTCTGTTTTAACTAGGTAGTTTCTGTTTTAACTAGGTAGTTTCTGTTTTAACTAGGTAGTTTCTGTTTTAACTAGGTAGTTTCTGTTTTAACTAGGTAGTTTCTCAGCAAATGTTACCTTTCCTTCCCTGTGTTAATTTCACCTTTTTAAGACATTCGAAAACCTTTTTTTTCCTTCATCCTTTAATACATCTGACCTTCTTGTAGGCTTTCACAGAAGACCTTGTAAGCTTCCGTATTCCACTTGTACAAGAGCACTGGTGAGGGTTTAGAGCGCTCGTGACTGCTCTGAGGTAATGTTTGTCAATAATTTCTCTCATTCATGAATTGTAAATATTTCTAAAATTCTTTCATGGGTGAGTACTTGTATCACCACTACCACCCTCCATCACCACTACTACCACCCTCCATCACCACTACTACCACCCTCCATCACCACTACTACCATCCATCACCACTACAACCCTCCCTCACCACTACAACCCTCCCTCACCACTACAACCCTCCCTCACCACTACTACCCTCCATCACCACTACCACCCTCCATCACCACTACCACCCTCCATCACCACTACCACCCTCCATCACCACTACTATCACCCTCCATCACCACTACTATCACCCTCCATCACCACTACCACCCTCCATCACCACTACTACCACCCTCCATCACCACTACTACCACCCTCCATCACCACTACTTCCACCCTCCATCACCACTACTACCACCCTCCATCACCACTACTACCACCCTCCATCACCACTACTACCACCCTCCATCACCACTACTACCACCCTCCATCACCACTACCACCCTCCATCACCACTACCACCCTCCATCACCACTACCATCCTCCATCACTACCATCCTCCATCACCACTACCACCCTCAATCACCACTACCATCCTCCATCACCACTACCACCCTCAATCACTACTACCACCCTCCACTACCACCCTCCACCACCACCACTACCACCCTCCACCATCACCACTACCACCCTCCACCATCACTACCACCCTCCACCATCACTACCACCCTCCACCATCACCACTACCACCCTCCACCATCACCACTACCACCCTCCACCATCACCACTACCCCAATCTACCATCACCACTACCACAATCTACCATCACCACTACCACAATCCACCATCACCACTACCACAGTCCACCATCACCACAACCACCTTCCACCATCACCACAACCACCTTCCACCATCACCACAACCTCCCTCCACCATCACCACTACCACCCTCCACTATCACCACTACCACCCTCCATCATCACCACTACCACCCTCTTCCATCACCACTTCATTACTTCAACCCTCTACAATCACAGCTACCACAACAACCATCCACAATCACCAATGCAGTGAGCACCATCTACAATCACCACCACATCTATTTACAATCACCCCTCAACCACCCACTTCAGTCATCACAATCAGTATCACAACCATCATTCACAATCACTACAACTGCTTTCCACAGTCACCATTAACACAGCCAGTCGCTACAATTACCACTTCGACAACCACCATCTACAGTTACCACCACCACAACCACCCTCTACAATCACCACGTCAACCATGATACACAATCGCTACCATAACCACTTTCTACAATCGTCAGAACCACACTTTACAACCACCACTACCAAAACAAATGTACACAATTAGCAAAAACATATTAAAGCTACCCTTCACAATCACTAATACAATCACGTCTGTCACCACTACCACACACAATCACTACAGCCACAACCGCCCTCCACTATCACCACGGCAACGGCCACCCTCCACAATCATTACAACAGCCTTTTACACGATTGCAAACAAACCATACCACGGGTGGGGTTCGAACCCGCGGTCACAGAGTCTCAAAACTCCAGACCGTCGCGTAAGCCACTGGGCCATACCACCCGTGGTATGGTTTGTTTGCAATCGTGTCATTACGATTTCGTGAGTCATGTTGACGGCTTTGAGGGGGACTTGAGCTAGAGTTCGTCAGGACCATGCTAGCGGGAGATTCATCTGTAAAAACTTGCATTTGTGGACACAGTGGTGCCTATGCTAACCTTCCTATGGTGTAGAAATATACCTAGTTGGATGAATCTTATTGAAGCTAGCTGGCCCAGTGGCTTACGCGACGTTCTGGAGTTTTGAGACTGTGACCGCGGGTTCGATCCCCACCCGTGGTATGGTTTGTTTGCAATCGTGTCATTACGATTTCGTGAGTCATGTTGACGGCTTTGAGGGGGACTTGAGCTAGAGTTCGTCAGGGCCATGCTAGCGGGAGATTTTTCTGTAAAAACTTACATTTGTGGACACAGCGGTGCCTATGCTAACCTTCCTATGGTGTAGAAATATATCTAGTTGGATGAATCTTATTGAAGCTAGCTGGCCCAGTGGCTAACGCGACGGTCTGGAGTTTTGAGACTCTGTGACCGCGGGTTCGAACCCCATCCGTGGTATGGTTTATTTGCAATCGTGTCATTACGATTTCGTGAACCACATCCATTCTCAGTAATCACAAGTATCACGATCCTCCTTTGCAACCACTACCTCAACCACCCTTAACAATCACTACCACAACCATCCTCCACAACACTACCAATACTACCCATCACAATCACTACCATCACCATCCATAGTCATTACCACAAACACCCTCCATAGTCATTACCACAAACACCCTCCATAGTCATTACCACAAACACCCTCCACAATCACTACCACAACCACCCCATAATCACTACCATAATCACCTAGCAATACGCTGTTTGAATGCTTTTTTCCTGACATTACAACGCCTGACGAAGCAATTGATTTGAGAAAAGCCTGGAATTGCTACTCATTTCCACTTCTTATGGTCCTGTTTTCCATTTTTTCATCTAATGTGTGTAGTATATATATAATATATATATACATGTATATATATATATATATATATATATATATATATATATGTGTGTGTGTGTGTTTGTGTGTGTGTGTGTGTAAGTGAATAATCCAGTGTTATTTACTACTAATATTACACGACCCAGTGTTAAAAAAAGCTAGCCGACTTTACGCATCACTGATCGTTTACAATATTCACATTTCCTTATTTGTGAGTAATAGGGCTTCCAGCCTCGAGCTCCACCTGAGACTTTTATCGTTTACTTCGGCTACTCAAGAGCCAAGGAATTGTGAACTCGCAACCACCTGTTGGTGATTTTTGCTGCCATATTTAAAAGGGTTCAAGTAGGAGTAAATACAGCGTAAAACCTCTTAGCGTGGTGCTAAATACTGCTTCGTCGCTAGTGAAGGTTATGCTAGGTGAAGTTCGTCAAGAAACAGGACAAGTGTTTCCTGACGCGAGTCTTAGTCGTATGATGACTCGCATCTGGAGCTTTTGGTCATCTGACTGAGGCCTTACACTGGCTTACCGGTCCACCCCTTTAAAAATTATGGTTATAATTATAACTATTAAATTGTGCTAGAGGAGGAACCCTCTAAGAGCCGCGGAGAAGCAACGGAGGAGCACTGGAGGAGCCCCAGGAGGCGGAGACCGCTGAGGGGCTCCCAGCCACCACCATTCACCGCCGAAGCCTTTACGTCAATTGTAACATCTCTTTTTCCCTGGCTGTTGAGCCGTGATCTAAAAGTCTCCCCCCGTCTCTACTTTAAGACTATTATAGTATCACAAATAATGGGATCTATGCACACAAAATACACTGGTCCCTTTCAGGTTGTTTCTGTTGTGTGGGTCTGTGAGGGCCCCGCAGGGGGGCCAGGGGCGGGCCCGGCCCTCAATAACGCCATGGCCACCGCCACACAATATTCACACGCATTCTGAATGATTTCCCTTATCTTTATAGATTGTTAGAGGTCTGTAGCAACGTTCCTTGACGTCCTGTAACAATATTCTCTGACTTCATTATAAGAAAAATATATATTCAGTTGGCAAATTCGTCAAAAAAAAAAGTTAGTATTTACTAAAATTCGGAGCACCATAGATGTTAGGTGTTGTGGTAGCAGAACTGACGTAATAATTATGGGTTCAGTGTTAAGATTGTCTCTTTATGTTTCTTTCACTTACTCTCTCCTCAACCCCATCCAGAGTCACGTTTTTGTTCGTATTAAGTTAGATTAATTATATCAAACATTCTCTTCACAGCTTATTTATAACTTTAACATTCACAAAATATTCTTTTTAAGCTTTGCAAGTGGTATAAAATGTTATATATCATAAAGGCTCTGGGGACTATTATACAATCTTGTACTGCATGATGAGAGAAAGCACATCATTATGCATGATGAGAGAAAGCACATCATTATGCAGTCATTTGCTACATGAGGGAAAGCACAAGGTACCCGGCCTCGCTAGCGGTCGGGTACGGCAAGCAACCATCACCAGCTCTTCAATACCAGCGACAGATTTTTTGGTGACACGAGCTCAGCGGGGTGCCACGGCGACACTGTGTAGCGCTGGACACCCCGCTGTCTCGCCTTCTGCCTTTTCACTCCCATTCTGACCAGGTTTTTCCCAGAGAGAGAGAAAGAGAGAGAGAGAGAGAGAGAGAGAGAAGTGAATAAAAAGTTAGTACGGAGCGGCGACAATACCTCCCGCAGGCGTCCTCCTCGTTACAGATTTGCGGCCAGTGTCGTGGTGAGCTACGGGATTAATGCACCACAAATTTTCCTCTTTAACTTTTCCTCCTGGTTATTATATAATAAAAACAAAAGCGATAATCATTTCATGTTGGTGTAAGCTGCTCACGCGCCTACACAACGCTACCCACAACACATGCAACTTTCAATTAGCACAGAGATGTGTGAATGATATGATTGAAAGTTGTGCCTGGCAACCCCAGACATTACTAATGATGTGTGAAAGTGACGTGATGTAGTGGTGGTGGTGACACAATCTCTGCCTCCCCCATCACCACAGCTCCTCCCGCCCCACCTTCCCTTTCCCGTGTTACTCCCCCTCCCCCTCCGTGTTCGTTCGCCTCCCCCATCGTGTGCGTTCGCCTCAACGATATTCTCATTGGCGTACTAGTCTCCCAGTTCAGGCTGATACATTTCCAACTTTATATGAGCCCCATCCTGACTGATGGAATATGACAGGGAAACATTCCCACTGTGTAAATTGTCATGTAGAGGAGCAGCAGAACACTACTGTCCGTTTTCAACACCTTCCCCACCGTGTACATCTCCTCCCCAATGTGTACGTCCCTTATACCTCTGTGTAAGCCCCCTTCCTCGTGTATATCCCAACGTGTCCCCCCCTTCATCGAGGACGTTCTCATTACCGTGAATGCCCCTTCCCCATTATATACATCCTCTCCCCTACCATGTACATCACCTCCCCCCCGTGTACGTCCACTACCCCACTGTGTGCGTCCACTTCCCCACCGTGTACGTCCATTTCACTACCCTTACTACCTTCGTTAATTCCGTGACGTCTCCTCCCTACCATGTACGTCTCATCCCCACCGTGTACGTCTACTCCCTACCTTGTAAGTCTCCTCCCCACTGTGTACGTCTCCCCCCCCCACTACCATGTATATCCCATCCCCAGTGTGCATTCTCCCAACATCCCTTAAGTCGGCTGTGGTTCTTCAACCTTAAATGTCTAAAATATTGATCGTAAGATTTCACAAAACCTTACATGATAGAGACTAGACAAACTAAGATTTGTGATCGGCAGATCAAAGTTAGTTAAAAACAGACAATCAGCTTTTGAACCGGATTAAAAAAAAGTTGAATTTTGTTGGTTAGTGATATATCTCTTCTATGCTCCAGAGAAGACATTGCAAGTGCTTCGAGGCATCTCCAGTAGTTTAGATGCTCTGTTAATTCTAAGTGTTTGGTAAATGATCTTTGCTGATACATTATCCACTATCTCTGGTGTCTCTTGAATCTCGTTGTGCGTCCTCAACAATAGTCTAGAGGTGAGAAAAATAAGTTTAATAATATCATAGGTGCAACTCTTGTTTCGAAGGTTCTCGTTAATCCAACTTCTCATTTGACCTGATATTGCCTTGTGTTATGGCACAGCATCTGGGGTCGTCTTCACGTGTTTCTTAACTTTCAGGTGATGATTCAAGCGTTTTATATCCTGCTTTCGTTTTCAGGTCTTAATTCCATCGGTACCAAAGCAGCTTTAATTTGTTATTATTGAACATCATCCTACCTTTTTACATGTCTTCTAGTGAGGCGATTTTCACTCTTTTTCTAGTATCGTCCGCAAAGGATGATAAGAAGCAATGATTGGTGGTTTTATATATGTCTGCCATGAGGATGAGAAACATTAAAAGTAACACGACCTTGCCTTGAGAAAGTAAACCTTTTCCCTTGATAAAACTGGATTTTGTTTTCTTTACTGCTTTTTTGCAATCTAAAAACTACCAACATTCATTTCCCTGCTTTTTCTGTAATACCATTCTGTCCTCATTTTATAGGCTATCACTTAATGGCTGTATTTATCAAATGCTTCTCTACAGCCCATCCCTCATCTCTAACACCATCTTGCCAAAGGTTGTGTAGCTTATAATTTTCTGTGAGATCTGAAAGTTGAAATATTAACATTGTCTTCAAGACTTCAGTGTAATATTAACATTGTCTTCAAGACTTCAGTGTAATATTAACATTGTCTTCAAGACTTCAGTGTAATATTAACATTGTCTTCAAGACTTCAGTGTAATATTAACATTGTCTTCAAGACTTCAGTGTAATATTAACATTGTCTTCAAGACTTCAGTGTAATATTAACATTGTCTTCAAGACTTCAGTGTAATATTACTGGTACAGGACTGGATTTTTTTGCCCTTGTTTTCCTACTTCTTATGTGAGTTTGTTGTGTCGGTGGTGTTACTACTCTGACCCCACAGTGTTAGTCCCCAGTCCCCACAGTGTTAGTCCCCAGTCCCACAGTGTTAGTCCCCAGCTCCAACAGTGTTAGTCCCCACCCCACACAGTGTTAGTCTCCAGTCCCCACAGTGTTAGTCCCCAGCTCCAACAGTGTTAGTCCCCAGCTCCAACAGTGTTAGTCCCCAGCTCCCACAGTTAGTCCCCAGCTCCAACAGTGTTAGTCCCCAGCCCCCACAGTGCACGACTCTTTCCAATCCTGGAAAACAGTCCTGAGCAATTTGAACCATTATCAAGAAATGCTGAGGTGAAGGCGGTCGCGTCCCGCGAGGTCTGTACGAAGAGTTCCGCTGAACGAGCCTAAAAGAAGGTTAAAGAGAAATATAAAACAAGCCTTTACCAAAAAAAAAAGAAGAAAAACTTTGCCGAACTATTAAAAAATCCACAGATGCCAAAACAAGGCAAAGAAAACCTACACAGAAAAAATATTTATACTGAGCAGAAACTAAATTACTGATGTCAAACGAAAGAAATATAAACGAAAAATAAAGTCGTTAAAAAATTTAATTTTTTTCACGTATACACAAACCAAATAAAAAAATTCCAATATTGGTTCTACTTAGCAGAACGGTTTTGATGGGCTTAGGGCTAGAGCTTGTTACAACCATGTTAGCGTGAGATCTGTAAAAACCTGCATTTGTGATTACAGTGGGGGCCCCACACTACCCTCCCTGAGGCGTACAGAAATACACCTAGTTGGTTTAATCGCATTAGCCAGGATGGTACAATGAACAGAGCACTGCCTTGCTAGTTTCAGGACTGACTTGCCACGGGTTCGAGTCCCACTCCGTTCAGTGAGTTTCCATAAATAATTAATGTTGAAGATTTCTTCCTTTTCAGTAAACAAGGCGTTACATCTTGAGTGTGATGACGCATAACCGAACTACCATTAGTCACTTTATTATTTGCAAGAAATAACACTCCAGTGTAATATTGAAGTGAAAATAATTAGGCTTTGCTTGGCTTGCAGTTCTCATTTGTTCCACTTAGTTGGTATTTACGTTTATTTCCAGTAATTTATTATTTCTTCCTACTTAACGTAATCTGCTTCTAGGGGCATTATTTGTATATCGGATAAAGGCGTAACGCCGCCAAGTGGTAAACAGACACTTAATGCAGTGAATGATTTATTGGTACAACGTTTAGCCCACGAATGGGGTTCATTTAGTATTTTATCAGGTAGTTCATAAAGCCCACTCATGGGCGAAATGTCATACCTATCAAGACTTCACTGCACTGCCTATTTACCGGCATTGTTTGTGTCACTAATTCAGCCATGTTCTCGTAATTATAATGACCAACATATGACACTAGTCACATGTGCCTCTCCTCAATGTCTCATAGTCATATTGACATATGCCATGCCTGAAGTATATTTGTCTATTTTTTTTTTCATAAAAAAATGCCTACTATATAATTCCTTTAGTTGATTTAAGATTATGCTAGATACATGTTGAGGCAAGTGTGGAGAGTAGAGATAGCTAAGCAACTTAAAACACCTCACATGTAACCTAGACTGAACTCGCAACAGTTATCAGGTCTCCAGCTGACTGAGTAGGTCCCCAACATTCAGGGTAGATTTCTGGCTGTCTGGGCAGGTCCCCAGCAGGCTGGGCAGGTCGTGGTAGGAGTGTAGTGATTGTTCACACCCACGGGTAGATGAACAGCAGATAACGTCTGTAAGAAACTCTCCAGTAAATCCCGTGCAGCTTCTGCCGCCACCTCTTACATTGTTTGATGTTACTCTGTTTTGCATAAAACCCGTAGGGGTCATATAGCGCCTGGGGAATGGGAAGCATTCGAGTTCAATTTAGGGAAGGGGTGGATAAGGCTAGTTCCTTGGATCAAGAGCCCATTACCGGCATTCGGGTACCTTCATTCAGGGACCACCTCACACAATCTTCTTCCTTTCCTAGATTAATAAATTCATGGAGATTCGCTGAATCCATGAGGATCCCACAGCGTCTGGAAAATGGGAATCTATCAGGTTTATCCCATGAAGGGGAAGGGTAGCTCCGTTTCCCTGAATCATGAGCCCTTCACCAGCAACGAGGCCCTCCCTTTGATGGGTCCCTTCACTAGAGACGAGAGACGGTAATTCCCAAGTGATAGTAACTACGTCACTGCTCCAACGATACCTTTGTTACCTTAGTTACTTAACCTAGAGTGGAACGTTGGACGATATCCTCAGCACCTTACTGAAGTCTCGCAGCTCAGGCTGACATCCCATCCTGTGTGATGCAATACGACGGACAAACATTGCTAGCTTTTCTTCTCATTATTTAACTATTACATCGAGTACGATAGTAGCACACTGCTGATGTATCCATTAAAAATATACAAAATGTGAAAGAACTTACTCTGAATCAGTTTGGCTGAAATTTTCTGAAAGAATTAAAAGGCTGATCTTAGGTGTTTAATGTCAACCTAATTTTGTTTAATGAAAAGTCACTAGAAGAATAAAAAGGTACAATACTGTGACTGGAATAATACACAAATAACACGCACATGGGAGACTGTAACTTATGAGGATGTCGGTCCGTCTCGGACCATTAACTAGTGACTAGAGCAGAGGTGGTGCCGCGAGTGTCACCTCCCCAGCCTCCGGGAGCGTGAGATCCCACCACACTGGTCATGAGAAGAAACCTCGGGTATTTAGGGTAGAAACGAAGATTTGTAAAGTGGGTGCGGATTAAGACACACTGTGTGGGTATGTGATTCTTCGAAGCCCCTCTCCCCATCCCATCGCATCTGGTGTCAATAAGGACGAGTATTTAAGGATCATCGAGGGAGATTATCACCCCTCGAGCGCTTAAAGTGAGGCACTTCACTGATATTATCTCCCCTACGGCTAGTGTTGTCAGGAGGGGAATATTCGGCGTGGTAAAAAAGACAAGAATGAATGAGGAGTTTCTAGTTACAGGCATCATCAGCAGCGCTGACACCTCACGCAGTTTACGGATGGCCAGAGTCTGAAGACGCAGAGCTTCAAGACGTTTCCCGATGATGTTTACGTCGCGTTGTCTAATGATCCTTTCGAACATCAGTTTTTAAACGGTATGAGCTGTAAGCCAGAGGAAGACCTCGGCCTTATGACCAAAAGTTCCAGTGGCGGGTCATGATATGGGTAACTAAGACCCGCCTCAGGATATATTTGTCCTGCTTCCTGGCGAATATTACCTAATCTAACCCAGCCCAATATTAGTGTTTACCATAGCAAATATAACGAAAGCCAAGAAAATGACGGAGTGGATAACAAGAACTTTCATAACAAAGGAAATAATGCAAATGACACTTTTTGAATCACTTGTGCTCTCTCGCTTATTGTTCAGCGTCGACGGCTCCTCTCAGGGTAGGAGATACATGAGAGCTGGAACAGATACAGAAGTTATTTACGGTCTGCAGAGTCTGGGGCCGTCTGAAACTTCTAAATATGTACTCGATGGAGAGGAGGAGAGATATATGATAATATTTACGTGGAAAATACTCGAGGGCCTTGTCCCAAATCTGCACACAGTCATAACATACTGGAGTGAGAGATATGAACGAGTGTGTAAAACAAACCCAGTGAAAAGAAGGAACACCGTGGGCACAATATGGTAATTTAAAAAGTCAGGTTAACAAACACTAGGACAAATATATAAGAAAACGTTCAGCCCTGGCAACTTCATCTCAAGAAAACATTGTATCATTATACGTGAGTCTACCTGGCGGCCCAGTCCTTGACTAGGCCTCCCGGCGGATCAGGGGCTGATCAGCCATACTGTTACTGCGAACCATAGCCCTGTTGGCCGGGTACTGACTCTACCACCAGATACAAGAAACACTGCCGGAACAAATGCAGAGGTTTTCAAGAGGACATTGGACATGCACCTCCTCCAAGTGCCAGATTAACCAGGCTCTGATGAATATGAGGGTAAGCTGGCCACCGGCATTAACAGCCACGTTGATCAGGCACGAAGCAGATAAACCTGGCCCTGGGCAGGGATGCGAAAGTAGAAAAACTCTGAAAATATTTCAAAAGCATAGCAAAGATCTTGTCTCGCATAACAATCTCTTGTCTCACATAACAGCGTGTTGTCTCACATAACAGCGTGTTGTCTCACATAACAGCGTGTTGTCTCACATAACAGCGTCTTTTCTCGCATAACAGCGTGTTGTCTCACATAACAGCGTGTTGTCTCACATAACAGCGTGTTGTCTCACATAACAGCGTGTTGTCTCACATAACAGCGTCTTTTCTCGCATAACAGCGTGTTGTCTCTAGCTGTTTGTCTCACATAACAGCGTGTTGTCTCACATAACAGCGTGTTGTCTCACATAACAGCGTGTTGTCTCACATAACAGCGTGTTGTCTCACATAACAGCGTGTTGTCTCGCATAACAGCGTGTTGTCTCACATAACAGCGTGTTGTCTCACATAACAGCGTGTTGTCTCACATAACAGCGTGTTTGTCTCACATAACAGCGTGTTGTCTCACATAACAGCGTGTTTGTCTCACATAACAGCGTGTTGTCTCACATAACAGCGTGTTTGTCTCACATAACACGTTTGTCTCCATAACAGCGTGTTGTCTCACATAACAGCGTTTGTCTCACATAACAGCGTCTTGTCTCACATAACAGCGTCTTGTCTCCATAACAGCGTTTGTCTCACATAACAGCGTGTTGTCTCACATAACAGCGTTTGTCTCCATAACAGCGTCTTGTCTCGCATAACAGCGTGTTGTCTCACATAACAGCGTGTTTGTCTCACATAACAGCGTGTTGTCTCACATAACAGCGTGTTTGTCTCACATAACAGCATGTTGTCTCACATAACAGCGTGTTGTCTCACATAACAGCGTCTTGTCTCACATAACAGCGTGTTGTCTCACATAACAGCGTCTTGTCTCACATAACAGCATGTTGTCTCACATAACAGCGTCTTGTCTCACATAACAGCGTGTTGTCTCACATAACAGCGTGTTGTCTCACATAACAGCGTGTTGTCTCACATAACAGCGTGTTGTCTCACATAACAGCGTGTTTGTCTCACATAACAGCGTGTTGTCTCACATAACAGCGTGTTGTCTCACATAACAGCGTGTTGTCTCACATAACAGCGTGTTGTCTCACATAACAGCGTGTTTGTCTCACATAACAGCGTGTTTGTCTCACATAACAGCGTGTTGTCTCACATAACAGCGTGTTGTCTCACATAACAGCGTCTTGTCTCACATAACAGCGTCTTGTCTCACATAACAGCGTCTTGTCTCACATAACAGCGTCTTGTCTCACATAACAGCGTCTTGTCTCACATAACAGCGTCTTGTCTCACATAATGCAACAGCTTTGTCCATAACGCGTCTTGTCTCACTAACAGCTCTTGTCTCACATAACAGCGTCTTGTCTCACATAACAGCGTCTTGTCTCGCATAACAGCGTCTTGTCTCCATAACAGCGTCTTGTCTCCATAACAGCGTCTTGTCTCACATAACAGCGTCTTGTCTCACATAACAGCGTCTTGTCTCACATAACAGCGTCTTGTCTCACATAACAGCGTCTTGTCTCACATAACAGCGTCTTGTCTCACATAACAGCGTCTTGTCTCACATAACAGCGTTGTCTTGTCGCCATTGCCAGGCGATGAGAGGAGCGAATCTCATTGCCGGGGTCCAGGGATTAAACACTGGACTTTAATATAAAAAAACTTTTTAAAGGACCTGCCTTGTATGGGTCAGTAGGCCTTCTGCAGTGTTCCTCCATTCTTATATTCTTATATAACAGCGTCTTGTCTCACATAAGGACGTCGATTTCTATGTGGAAATAAATTTATTTCTGATATAAACAACTATTATTAATCATGTGAGGCACTAAACCAGTGTGGGTCATTATTAACAAGGAGCTGTGGGGGCTCGACCCTCCCTCCAGTAATCACCAGTCACCTGGTTGACCTACAGAGTGTTTACTTGTTAGTCCTGACAAACTATTTGTATTTATTTGTTAGTCTTGACAAACTACTTGTGTTTACTTGTTAGTCCTGTCAAACTACTTGTGTTTACTTGTTAATCCTGACAAACTACTCGTGTTTACTTGTTAGTCCTGACAAACTACTCGTGTTTACTTGTTAGTCCTGACAAACTGCTCATATTTACTTGTTAGTCCTGACAAACTGCTCATATTTACTTGTTAGTCCTGACAAAGTGCTTGTGTTTACTTGCAAGACTAGACAAATTTCTTTTGTTTACTTGTCAAACTTATAAGACTACTTGTCTTTGCTTGCTAGGCCTGACAAACTGCTGGTGTTTTCCTGTCCAACTTGACAAACTGCTGGTGTTTATTGTCAGACTTGTTACGAAGACAGGTCACTAGCTTCACCAGAGTCAATATATTATTTTTGGGAATGGGCTAAACCCGTAGTGGTTTTAAATAACACTCAGAAATGGGAGATGGGATTGATCAGAGGAAGAGGAGAGTAGTTCAAAGTCCTCAGATTAGCAGCTCTTCTCCTTGTCATCAAAGCTCTAACCTCCCTCCACCTCCCCCCTCTCCTCTCCTCTCCCCTCCCCTCCCCTTCTCCTCTCCCTTCCCCGACATTCCTTGAGTCACCAGTGTTACTCTGGGATGACTTCGCCAGCAACATTATAAACAGTTTGAAATGTATGTGTTTGAAATGTATTTGGAATGTATGTGTTTTGAATGTATGTCTTTGAATGTCTCTGAATTAGCTTTTAATTACGGTTAGGTAGCTGAGGCGGTGTCTGGTCTGGACGGAGTGTTGACTCAACGTAGTTCCAACTAAGAGGTACTGAACACACTCTGAACAACTAGGCTTGGTTCTACTCATGAATCTCGCGTTCTTGGACTCTAATTTGTTCATTAGAATCTAAAAAGCATTGTGGTCTTCAGCCGAAGACATGGAAGTCTCGGCGACTGAAAGGACTGCTAGGAGTCTGAGAGACATTTCTCGAAAAATTATTCCCGTCTTGGGATTCTTCAGAATAAAAACTTCAGTATTCTTTGTAGCTCGTTGGTATAGCATTTAACACAACACCGAAAACACTCGGGTTTAATTCCAGGAGGGGCGGATGATTCGGAAAATCTTCCAGCAACTCCGTCTTTGGTCACGTACCAACAATAAATAGCTAGGGTTAAATCCTAGCAAGGATTTAAAGATTCCCTTGGAATAAGCTACACCCATTGATTTTCTTAAGCAATCCTTGCTTATTAATCCTCCGGGGTAAATTATTGGAATGAAATCTAATGTCTCCTCTTACATTCCAACTTTCACAAAATTTACAACTAACGCTTTCTTGATCTCCCGTACCTTCTCTCCCTCCGCCTCCCTCCGGCGGCTCTTCAACTACCCGGCAGCGCCCAGGAGACCCTTGAAGACCCTAAAGTTTCTGCAGCGGCCAGAAGGGCTGCTGAAGGCGCCTCCTCCGCGGTCCTCTCAAACGACACTGTGGCCGAAAGCACAATAAACTGGCGGGGTAAACAGTGCCGGGCCACATCGCAAACAGATCTCATAATCCCCATAAAAACCCAAAGAAGTTCGACCATCCTCAATTGGGACGGCTGGTTCTATGCTCCCGGCTCTCCGTGTCCTCCTCTTGAGGCAGAGTTTCCGCTAGGCTAAACGCCGATAAATAAACCATTGGAACCCCCAGCAGATCCTCCAAAACTCACCCGCCTGGAAAATCTTCATACTAGATATCTTTATTGAGAATTTTTACTTATGCAGATGTATACCAGTTTCTGTGTGTGTGTGTGTACTCACCTAATTGTGATTGCAGGGGTCGATTCATAGCTCCTGGCCCCGTCTCTTTGCTGATCGCTAGTAGATCCACTCTATTTTTTCTGCTCCAGGAGCCCTGTCATACCTATGTTTAAAGCTAAGTATGGATCCTGCTTCTAATACTGTACTCTCCAGATTGTGTGTGTGTGTGTGTGTGTGTACTCACCTAGTTGCGGTTGCAGGGGTCGATTCACAGCTCCTGGCCCCGCCTCTTCGTGTGTGTGTGTGTATAATTATTAACTGCTACAGTAGGAGAGTGATGCTCATGGTGTCTCATCTACATTATTATTTTCATTGTAAACCTTTGAATTATCAGTAGACATATTCCTTCCGGAACATCATTTATATAAATTAAAAATTTTATCGGGCAGGTACAGATTCTTGTGTCACCCCACTTGTGACATCTTCCCAAGAGGAGATTTTTCCTTTTATAACTTGATGGAATTTTCTCTCGAGCAGAAAGTCTTTCATCCTCTGAAATAATTTCCTTTTTTATTTTGCATTTTCCAAATAAATTGCTCATGTTGAACTCTATCAAGAGTTTTCTTAGTCAAGATAAATACAATCCACTCATCCATTTCTTGAAAAAAATTTGTGACTGTCGTAATAGCTTAGTAAATCTGATGTACATGAATTTTCAGACTGGAAACCGAATTATTTAGCAGTTAGTAAGTTTTTCCTCTCCAAGTATTGTATCCACTTTTCTCTAATGACTTTGTTTTTCTGTCAGTATTTGCCTAACCTGTCAGAAAAACTTTCGGAAAAATTTCCGAAGTGAATAGCACAATTTAGTGGCATATTTTATTATTAAAAATCCATGATGGTATCCCATTTATTTTCTCGTCAGTATTCAGTAGATTTTTTTTTTCATTTCCTCTTACTTCAATATCCTTCATATCTGGAATATAAAATTTATCAAATTTGTCTTTACGTCTGTTTCTCTGTTGTCATTGTGTGTGTGTGTGTGTGTACTCACCTAATTGTACTCACCTAATTGTGGTTGCAGAGGTCGAGACTCAGCTCCTGGCCCCGCCTCTTCGCTGTCCGCTACTGGGTCTCTGCTCTCCCTGCTCCATGAGCTTTATCATACCTCGTCTTAAAACTATGTATGGTTCCTGCCTCCACTATATCTTTCTCTAGACTATTCCACTTCCTGACTACTCTGTGGCTGAAGAAATGCTTCCTAACATCCCTTTGACTCATCTGAGTCTTCAGCTTCCAGTTGTGTCCCCTTGTTTCTGTGTTCCCTCTCTGGAACATCCTGTCCCTGTCTACCTTGTCGATTCCCCGCAGTATTTTGTATGTCGTTATCATGTCTCCTCTGACCCTTCTTTCCTCCAGTGTTGTTAGTCCTATTTCCCTCAACCTTTCTTCATAGGACAGACCCTGAGTTGTGGAACTAGCATTGTCGCAAACCTTTGCACTTTCTCTAGTTTCTTTACGTGCTTGACCAGGTGTGGGTTCCAGACTGGTGCTGCATATTCTAGTATGGAGCCTGACGTACACGGTGTACAGTGTCTTGAACGATTCCTTGTTTAGGTAACGGAACGCTAATCTTAGGTTTGCCAGTCGCCCATATGCTGCCGCAGTTATCTGGTTGATGTGTGCCTCCGGAGACGTACTTGGCGTTATACTCACCCCAAGGTCTTTCTCCTTTGCCGAGGTTTGTAGCCCTTGTCCACCTAGCCTGTACTCTGTCAGCGGTCTTCTTTGTCCTTCTCCGATCTTCATGACTTTGCATTTGGTGGGATTGAATTCGAGAAGCCAGTTGCTAGACCAGATGTCAAGCTTGTCCAGGTCTGTTTGAAGTCCTGCTTGGTCCTCTTCCGATGTGATTCTCCTCATTAATTTCACATCATCTGCGAACAGAGACACTTCTGAGTCTATCCCATCCGTCATGTCGTTTACATATACCAAGAATAACACTGGTCCTAGGACTGACCCCTGTGGTACGCCGCTCGTCACAGGCGCCCACTGTGATACCTCATCACGCACCATGACCCGTTGTTGCCTCCCTGTGAGGTATTCCCTGATCCATTCCAGTGCCCTTCCTGTTATACATGCTTGTTCTTCCAACTTCTTTACTAATCTCATGTGAGGAACTGTGTCGAAGGCCTTCCTGCAGTCCAGGAAAATGCAATCAACCCACCCTTCTCTCTCTTGCCTTACCTCTGTTACTTTATCATAGAACTCTAGGAGGTTTGTTACACAGGATTTGCCTTCCCGGAATCCATGCTGTCTGGTGTTTATTATCCTGTTCAGCTCGAGGTGCTCCACCATTCTTTTCCTGATGATTTTCTCCAGGACTTTGCACACTATACATGTAAGTGACACCGGTCTATAGTTTAGTGCCTCTTTTCTGTCTCCTTTTTAAAGATGGGGACTACATTGGCCTTCTTCCATACCTCAGGTATCTGCCCATTTTCAAGGGATGTGTTGAATATTATGGTAAGTGGCACACTCAGTACCTCAGCTCCTTCCCGAAGAACCCACGGGGAGATATTGTCCGGACCCATCGCCTTTGAGGTATCAAGGTCACTGAGTAACTGCTTCACCTCCTCCTCAGTTGTGTGTATGCCCTCTAGCACTTGATACATCCCTTGTTGGTGATGCACCCCATCCTGTCTACCCAGCTGCCTTCCTTCCTCCACTGTGAATACTTCCTTAAACCTCAAGTTGAGCTCCTCACATACCTCTTGATCATTGCTTGTGAGTTCCCCATCTTCTCTCCTCAGCCTTATCACCTGGTCTTTAACTGTTGTTTTCCTTCTGATGTGACTGTACATGAGCTTCGGGTCGGACTTAACTTTCGATGCTATGTCGTTTTCGTACTGTTTCTGGGCTTCCCTCCGTACCTGTGCATACTCGTTTCTAGCTCTTCTACTACTCTCTTTGTTTACTTGGGTTCTTTGCCCTCTGTACCTTTTCCATTCTCTGACACTCTGAGTCTTTGCCTCCCTGCACCTTTGGGTAAACCAGGGGCTCTTTCTGGCCTTCCCGTTTAATTTTTTTTTCTGTGTGTGTGTGTGTGTGTGTGTGTGTGTGTGCTGTGTGGTGTGTGTGCGTGCGTGTGCACTCACCTGGTTGTGGTAGCAGGGATCGAGTAATAGCTGCTGGCCCCGCTTCTTTACTGGTAGCTGCTAGGTCCACACACTCCCTGCTCCATGAGCTTTATTATACCTCTTCTTAAAGCTATGTATGGTTTCTGCCTCTACTACCTCACTTTCCAGATTGTTCCACTTCCTGACAACTCAGTGGCTGAAGAAATACTTCCTAACATCCCTGTGGCTTATATGAGTTTTCAACTTCCAGTTGTGACCCCTTTTACAGTGTCCCATTCTAAAATATTCTGTCCCTATCTACACTGTCAATTCCTCTCTGTATTTTATATGTTATCATGTCCTCCCTATTCCTCCTGTCTTCCAGTGTTGTCAGGTTGAGTTCCCCCTCTATTCATTGGACAAACCCCCTCAGTTCCGGGACTAGTCTTGTTGCAAACCTTTGCACTTTCTCTAATTTCTTCACGTGTTTGACCAGGTGTGGGTTCCATACTGATCCTGCATACTCCAATATGGGCCTCACGTACACGGTACGATGTTTAGTGTGAATGACTCCTTAGAAGACGAAACGCTTTTCTCAAGTTTGCCAGGCGCCCGCATGCTGCAGCAGTTATTTTGTGAATGTGCGCCTCAGGCGATGTGCTCGGTATGATGCTTATCCCAAGATCCTTTTTCTTGAGTGAGTTTTGCAGCCTTTGACCTCTTAGGCTGAACTTCGTCTGCGGTCTCCTTTGTTCTTCCCCAATCTTTATAACTTTGCACTTGCTGGGGACTCCAGGAGCCGTTTGACAGACCAGGCTTGCAGCCTGTACAGATCCCCTTGTAGGCTTACCTTATCCTCTTCGGCTTGTATTCTCCTCATTAGTTTCACATCGACTGTAAACAGGGACACCTATGACTATCCCTAAACATATTCAAGGAACAGCACCGAATCTAGGACTGACCCTTGTGGAACCCCACTCGACAAATGAACTTTCTCTGACACCTCGTCTCGGACCAACACGTTGTTTCCTTCCTGTCAGGTATTCCCTGATCCATTGCAGTACTTTCCCTCTTATTTCTGCCTGTCCTCCTTCAAGCCTACTTAGTGTAAACTACTACTGAGAACACCTGCTATCAACAGATACCAGTAATATTGCCAGAACAAGTGTAGAAAGTCTTCAAGAGCAAACTCAGTCACTACTTCTCCAGGTCGCAAATGAATCTGAATGTGAGCCTTGTGCGACAGCGGGCAGCTAACAGTAACAGCTTGCTTGACCTCGCAACCTGCAAGTCTTGCTGTGAGAATGGTTAACATGGTATCACTCATAGTGTAAGAATGGGCTGCTTACACATGGCCACCAGGCCTACGAACTCTCCTTCAGGCCTACACACTCTCCCAGAGGCCTACACACTCTCCCAGAGGCCTACACACTCTCCCAGAGGCCTACACACTCTCCCAGAGGCCTACACACTCTCTGAACTTATGCATTCTCCACCAGACCTACGCACTCTCCAGGCCTAAATTCTCCTCCCCGATCCTATGTACTCTACTTCAAGTCTGTAGAGTGCGTGAGTACGTTCCTCACTGAACGAGAGATTCGTTCATGTTTCGTTCTTTTCTCAACCCTCATGGAAGAGTGGGTCTAATGCCTGATGACAGCCTACCACCAGGACCAGTCCAGGTGGGTACTAGGCAGGCCTACTGGTGTACAGTGCTGGGGGACCAGTCCAGGCGGGTACTAGGCAGGTCTACTGGTGTACAGTACTGGGGGACCAGTCCAGGCGGGTACTAGGCAGGCCTACTGGTGTACAGTACTGGGGGACCAGTCCAGGCGGGTACTAGGCAGGCCTACTGGTGTACAGTACTGGGGGACCAGTCCAGGGGGTACTAGGCAGGCTACGTGTACAGTACTGGGGACCAGTCCAGGCGGTCTGGCAGGCCTTGGTGTACAGCTACATCAGGTGCTGGCAGGCTACTGGTGTACTAGGACAGTCCAGGAGGGTCTGGCAGGCTACTGGTGTGCAGTACTGGGGGACCAGTCCAGGAGGGTGCTGGCCAGACTACAGGTGTACAGTACTGGGGACCAGTCCAGGCGGTGCTGGCCAGGCTACTGGTGTACAGTACTGGGGGACCAGTCAAGGCGGGTGCTTTGTCAGGCTACTGGTGTGCAGTACTGGGGGACCAGTCAGGAGGTCTGGGACTCAGTGAGCGGGGACGTCAGGGCTGGGGAAGGAACAGGAGGGGTGGATGGGGTGGCGGAGGGATGGATGGGGTGGGGGAGGATGGGGAGGAGAAGGGAAAGGTAAGAGGGGTGTTAAAGATTACTCTGGTAATGGTGAAGACTGATGACTGGGAGGTCAGGGCTCTCCCTCATACGTTTTCCCCCTTCCCTCATTACCCCGATACCCTCATCACCCCCTTCCCTCATCACCCTCTTCCTTCCTCCCCTTCCCTCATCAGCCCCTTCCCTCATCACCCCTTCCACATTACACCCTTTCCTCATCACCCCCTTCCCTCATTACCCCTTCAATTATTACCCCCTTCCCTCATTAGCCTCCTTCCCTCATCACCTCTTCCCTCATTACCCCTTCCCTCATCACCCGTTTCCCTCATTACCCCCTTCCCTCATCACCCGTTTCCCTCATCACCCCTTCCCCCATTACACCCTTCCCTCATCACCCCTTTCCCTCATTACACCCTTCTCTCATCACCCCTTTCCCTCATTACACCCTTCTCTCATCACCCCTTTCCCTCATCACCCCTTTTCTCTCCAATTACCCTTTTTCTCCCTCATCACCCCCCCCTCTTCGCTACCTTCTTTTCTTCCTCCTCTCTTCTCTATTTATCATCTATAATCACTAGTCTAAATCACTTGACAAAAACAGCTGCTTAATTTTCTTTATGTTTAACTGCCAGTCAGAAGAAATAACAAATTATAGAAAAACAGTGACACGTGCAGTATGATTCGAGCCTTTATTATCAAGTCACAAACACATGTAGATCCTACACACACAGATGTAGATCCTACACACACAGATGTAGATCCTACACACACAGATGTTGATAAAGACACTTAAGCACTTTTCAAGACATTTATTAACGATATATTTCGTCACAAGTGCCTTCTATAGTCCTAGGCGTGAAGAACACACATGTGCTGGAACTTCCATCAAAACTGTCTTGAAAGTGCATAAGTGTCTTCTATGCTAGGGCCAGAGACTCGTGGCTGGTTCTAAAGCTCTCGCTTCACACGGCGAGGGTCCTGGTTCGATTCCCAGCGAGGGCGTGTTTCTTTACACCGCTTCTCTATGTTCCCCATCAGTAAAATGGGTACCTGTGTGTTAGTCGACTGGTGTGGGTCGCATCCTGGGACAAAACTGACTTAATTTGCCCGAAATGCTCTGCATAACAAGGGGCTTTCTATATAGTAGTATGTCATTGATGTAAGCTAGGCCTGTATACCTAGTACATGGACTTGTAGTAAATAAAGATATTATTATTATTATTATTATTATATTATTATATTATTATTATTATTATTATTATTTTTTTTTTTTTTTTTTTTCAACAAGTCGGCCGTCTCCCACCGAGGCAGGGTGACCCAAAAAGAAAGAATATCCCCAAAAAGAAAAAACTTTCATCATCATTCAACACTTTCACCACACTCATACATAATCACTGTCTTTGCAGAGGAGCTCAGATACTACAGCTGAGAAAAGTCCCTCCCAGCTGTCACTATCTCAGACCCCTCCTTTAAAGTGCAGGCATTGTACTTCCCATTTCCAGGACTCAAGTCCAACTAAATCAATTAACTGGTTTCCCTGAATCCCTTCACACAATGTTACCCTGCTCACACTCCAACAGATCGTCATGTCCCAAAACCATTCGTCTCCATTCACTCCTATCTAACACGCTCACACATGCTTGCTGGAAGTCCAAGCCCTCGCCCACAAAACCTCCTTACCCCTTCCCTCCAACCTTTTCTAGGACGACCCCTACCCCGCCTTCCTTCCCTACAGATTTATACGCTCTCCAAGTCATTCTACTTTGATCCATTCTCTCTAAATGACCAAACCACCTCAACAACCCCTCTTCAGCCCTCTGACAAATACTTTTAGTAACTCCACACCTTCTCCTAATTTCCACATTCCGAATTTTCTGCATAATATTTACACCACACATTGCCCTTAGACAGGACATCTCCACTGCCTCCAGCCTCCTCCTCGCTGCAGCATTTGCAACCCATGCTTCACACCCATATAAGAGTGTTGGTACCACTATACTTTCGTACATTCCCTTCTTTGCCTCCATGGATAACGTTTTTGTCTCCACAGATACCTCAATGCACCACTCACCTTTTTTCCTTCATCAATTCTATGGTTAACCTCATCCTTCATAAACCCATCTGCTGACACATCAACTCCCAAATATCTGAAAACATTTACTTCTTCCATAATCCCTCTCTCCAATGTGATATCCAATTTTTCTTTATTTAAATCGTTTGATACCCTCATCACCTTACTCTTATCTATGTTCACTTTTAACTTTCTACCTTTACACACTCTCCCAAACTCGTCCACTAACCTTTGCAACTTTTCTTTAGAATCTCCCATAAGCACAGTATCATCAGCAAAAAGTAACTGTGTCAACTCCCATTTTGCATTTAATTCTCCATAATTTAATCCCACCCTCTCCCCAACACCCTAGCATTTACTTCTTTTACAACCCCATCTATAAATATATTAAACAACCATGGTGACATTACACAACCCTGTCTAAGACCTACTTTTACCGGGAAGTAATCTCCTCTCTCCTACACACCCTAACCTGAGCCTCACTATCCTCATAAAAACTCTTTACAGCCTTCAGTAACTTACTACCTATTCCATACACTTGCAACATTTGCCACATTGCTCCCCTATCCACTCTATCATATGCCTTTTCTAAATCCATAAATGCAATAAAAACTTCTCTACCTTTATCTAAATACTGTTCACATATATGCTTCACTGTAAACACTTGATCTACACATCCCTACCCACTCTAAAGCCTCCTTGCTCATCTGCAATCCTACTCTCTGTCTTACCTCTAATTCTTTCAATAATAACCCTGCCATACACTTTACCTGGTATACTCAGTAAACTTATTCCCCTATAATTTTTACACTCTCTTTTATCCCCCTTCCTTTATATAAAGGAACTATACATGCTCGCTGCCAATCCCTAGGTACCTTCCTCTTTCATACATTTATTAAACAAAAATACCAACCACTCCATCACTATATCCCCCCCTGCTTTTAACATTTCTGTCATGATTCCGTCAATTCCAGCTGCTTTACCCCCTTTCATTCTACGTAATGCCTCATGCACCTTCCCCACACTCACATCCTGCTCTTCTTCACTCCTAAACGATGTTGTACCTCCCTGGCCAGTACATGAAATTATCGCCTCCCTCTTTTCATCGACATTTAAAAGTTCCTCAAAATATTCCCGCCATCTACCCAATACCTCCAGCTCCCCATCTACTAACTCCCCTACTCTGTTTTTAACTGACAAATCCATTCGTTCCCTAGGCTTTCTTACCTTGTTTATCTCACTCCAAATTTTTTTCTTGTTTTCAGCAAAATTTCTTGACAGATCCTCTCCCATTCTTTCATCCGCTATTCTTTTGCACTCTCTCACCACTCTCTTCACCTTTCTTTTACTCTCCATATACTCTGCTCTTCTACTAACACTTCTGTTTTGTAAAAACCTCTCATAAGCTACCTTTTTCTCTTTTATCACACCCTTTACTTCTTCATTCCACCACCATACCCTTCCACCTTCACACAGAATTACTGGACCATCCTCTCCCTCCATGGAGTTTCCAGAGGTAATACCGTGAAAGAAGAAGTCATACTAAACATCGGTCTGTCTATGCTAAGATTTAAAAATAATAAAAAATAAGAATTTATTTTGAATTTCATTAAAATTAACTTAGAAGCCAATTGATCTATAGTTCTCAATGATATGAATGTAGATGTAGTAGCAGTTTAGGTACAAGTACTACTGGTAGTTTAGGTACAAGTACTACTGGCAGTTTAGGTGCAAGTACTACTGGCAGTTTAGGTGCAAGTACTACTGGTAGTTTAGGTACAAGTACTACTGGCAGTTTAGGTACAAGTACTACTGGCAGTTTAGGTGCAAGTACTACTGGCAGTTTAGGTACAAGTACTACTGGCAGTTTAGGTACAAGTACTACTGGTAGTTTAGGTACAAGTACTACTGGCAGTTTAGGTACAAGTACTACTGGCAGTTTAGGTACAAGTACTACTGGCAGTTTAGGTGCAAGTACTACTGGCAGTTTAGGTACAAGTACTACTGGCAGTTTAGGTACAAGTACTACTGGTAGTTTAGGTACAAGTACTACTGGCAGTTTAGGTACAAGTACTACTGGCAGTTTAGGTACAAGTACTACTGGCAGTTTAGGTGCAAGTACTACTGGCAGTTTAGGTACAAGTACTACTGGCAGTTTAGGTGCAAGTACTACTGGCAGTTTAGGTACAAGTACTACTGGTAGTTTAGGTACAAGTACTACTGGCAGTTTAGGTACAAGTACTACTGGCAGTTTAGGTGCAAGTACTACTGGTAGTTTAGGTACAAGTACTACTGGCAGTTTAGGATATACACAGACTATGAATGTGAAGTGTGCGGCCAGGCTCATGGTTACTTTCTTCAACACTATAATAATAATAATAACATACTACTACATAGGAAGCCCCTTGTTATGCACAGCATTTCGGGCAAATTAGGTATTTGTCCCAGGATGCGACCCACACCAGTCGACTAACACCCAGGTACCCATTTTACTGATGGGTGAACATAGACAACCGGTTTAAAGAAACACGCCCAGTGTTTCTACCCTCACTGGGAATCGAACGCAGACCCTCGCCGTGTGAAGCGAGAGCTTTAGCCACCAGGCCACTGGGCATGAGAGTCCACTGCATGAGGAGTTATGAGGTGCAGCAACACAATACAAACCCTTAGCAGGCGAGTCCTTTAACCAGTGGTCCATGCCGGCCAAACAAGATTTATACAACTATGTATATTTCTATACACCATAGTAATGTTATCAGGGCACCACTATGATCACGAAATCGTATTAACACAAACCATACCACGGGCGGGGTTTAAACTCGAGACGAGTGAGTCGTAAATCTTCAGACCAACGCGTTGGATGAATCTTGGATGAATCTTATTGTAGCCAGCTGGCCCAGTGGCTAACGCGTCGGTCTGAAGATTTACGACTCACCCGCCGCGAGTTCAAACCCCACCCGTGGTATGGTTTGTTTACAATCGTGTCATTACGATTTCGTGACTCGTATTAACACAATGATACACGAAATCCTATTAACAGACTGTAGTCGTGTAATAGCGATTTCGTGAGACACGTATAATGTATGTCAACCAGTCCTCAGATTCATTATAAGTAGTAATTTCAACAAATACGAACCGATAAGAGAAAAAACAACAATTATTTCGCTGTTTATCCAATCATCATGATAGAGATGTTCAGCAGAGTCTGCTGTTCCCTGGATCCACTTAATCACCAAAATGTTCGTCATGAATTAACGTGAACTAACCAAACTTAGCTTAAAAGAGATAACGTTTGTAGAATATTTATATTAAGTAAACTACCTGGATTGTATACCGGGGGTCAACGCCCCCGCGGCCCGGTCCAAATATGGTGTTGTAACTACGTATGATAGGTATGCCCAGAGTAACACCAAACTCGTAGTGTTTCCATTCATACTTATGTTAAAAATCCCCATTTTTATGAGTAAATGAGAAAGTAACCCACCCTGAGGTTCATTATGTCAAGGTGTCTCCATAATGTAAACAATAAACCAGAAATCCTGAGCAAGTGTCTTAAATCTGCTTGAAATACACATAATGGCATTTAGTTAAGAGTCCCTTGCTACATATATTGTAACTCTTTTAGGGCCTAGTTCCAAGGCCATATGTCTATACATAGGCCTCTGCGCTACCGTACACAAGAAATATAAATTTCATCTGTACAGGGGTTCAGTACAGGTGAAACTGGGGCTCAGTAATGTGAGGTTTGTTCTTCACGTTGTTCATGTGAACACTATTTCCACTTCTTCCACTTCATTTATTTTCCTGTTCATCTCGTCTCCTATGCTGTTCATCTCATATTTTCTGTTTATCTTATCTCCCCTCTTGGTCATCTCATCTCCTCCGCTCTTCATCTCATCTCTTCTTTTCACCTCATCTCTCCACCATTTCATGTCACTCGTCTCTTCTGTTTACTCTAACACCAAACTCCACTGTATTTTTTTAACTCCTCCAGGAGGAGGGGGAACCCAGTACCCCAGTACAACGCCCTGGCGCATCTTCCAGTACCCCAGTATCCCAGTACAACGCCCTGGCGCACCTCCCAGTACCCCAGCACAAAGCCCTGGTGCACCTCCAAGTACCCCAGTATCCCAGTACAACGCCCTGGCGCACCTCCCAGTACACCAGCAAAACGCCCTACCACTCCTGGTACCTTCCATCTCAAAGCCCAGTCACTCCCGGTACCCCGGTACTTTCCAGCTCAATACCCAGTCATTCCCAGTACCCCAGTACTTTCCAGCTCAACGCCCAACCACTCCCGGTACCCTCCAGTTCAACGCCTAGCCACTCCCGGTACCCCGGTACCCTCCAGCTCAACTGCATCTCATCAACCAGTCATTGTTGACTGATGTAGCGCCGTCAGGACCTGTCAGACGTCATCTTGACTTATTCTCAGTAAATTTCGTCAGTCAGACACCGTCCATTCCTCGCCAGACTCGGTCCCTACCTCGCCAAACACCGTCCATCCCTCGCCAAACACCGTCCATCCCTCGCCAAACACCGTCCATCCCTCGCCAAACACCGTCCATCCCTCGCCAAACACCGTCCATCCCTCGCCAAACACCGTCCCTCCCTCGCCAAACACCGTCCATCCCTCGCCAGAAACCGTCCATCCCTCGCCAAACACCGTCCATCCCTCGCCAGAAACCGTCCATCCCTCGCCAGAAACCGTCCATCCCTCGCCAAACACCGTCCATCCCTCGCCAGAAACCGTCCATCCCTCGCCAGAAACCGTCCATCCCTCGCCAAACACCGTCCATCCCTCGCCAAACCCCGTCCATCCCTCGCCAGAAACTGTCCTTGGCTCGCCAGACACAATAGACCTGGGAAGACGGTCACACATTTGCACACCAAAATCACTCCCTATGAAAGCAAAAGACTCGGCAGGCGATGCAACATATCCCCACGATACGAGACAAAACACTAAGTGTCAGAGGCCCAAGACTGTTCAACTGCCTCCCGGCATACATAAGGGGGGCTACCAATAGACCCCTGGCTGTCTTCAAGAAGGCTCTGGACAGGCAACTAAAGTCAGTACCTGATCAGCCGGGCTGTGGTTCAAACGTCTGTTTACGTGTGGCCAACAGTAACAGCCTGGTTGATCAGGTCCTGATCCACCATGAGACCTGGTCACAGACCGGACCACGGGGGCGTTGACCCCCAAAACCCTCTCCAGGTATACATCTCACTTGTAGAGGACAGTAGTTCGGATAGTGACTAAAATCAATCACCAGGTGGTAAATCAACGCTTAAGATAAGATAAGATTTCTTCGGATTTTTAACCCCGGAGGGTTAGCCACCCAGGATAACCCAAGAAAGTCAGTGCGTCATCGAGGACTGTCTGTCTTATTTCCATTGGGGTCCTTAATCTTGTCCCCCAGGATGCAACCCACACCAGTCGACTAACAACCCAGGTACCTATTTGCTGCTAGGTGAACATGACAACAGGTGTAAGGAAACACGTCGAAATGTTTCCACCCGCCGGGAATCGAACCCGGGCCCTCCGTGTGTGAAGCGAGAGCTCAAGCCACCAGACCACCGGGCCACGTTGTCTCCACTTGTCTCAGGTACAGATGAATAGCATAAGGCAGACATGCAGACATCCAGGCAGACATTGAAGCAACCAGACATCCAAGCAATCAGACATCCAAGCAACCAGTCAGACAGGCAAGCAGACATTCAGTCAATCAGACACTCAGGCAGGCAGACATTCAGGCAGGCAGGTAAGCGTTCAGGTAGGCGGGCAAGCAAGAACGCAATCAAGTATAAAGCAAGCAACAAAGAGAGCAAAATGACAGCATGTTGACAGGAAAACAAAGAAGCAAGCGAACCAGCCATCAGTCAAACACACAAGTAAACAAACAGATAGGCAGGTAAACAAGCCATCAGACCAGCGAGCAGACGGGCAGGCAAGCAGACGGGCAGGCAGACAAGCAAACAAGCCAGAAGGCAGATTGCTAGCCGACAAAAAGCTGAAATACTGTGCAGGCTTTACTGGGTGCCCGGGGCTGCTGCTGCTTCTGCTTTTAACATATTTTCTGTTCAACAGCAGACTGGCACATCAACAGACACACCATAAATGCTTCAATAGCTCTCTTCAAGACGGTGGGAAAAAATCTGTGAAAAAAAATGTTGGGTGACATAAATGCCAGGAGTCACTCTTCCTGGTGGTGAACAATGCTCCCTTCTCTCCCTGTCACAACCAGCGTCACAGCCAACGTCACAACCAGCGTCACAGCCAGCGTCACAACCAGCGTCACAACCAGTGTCACAGCCAGCGTCACAACCAACGTCACAGCCAGCGTCACAGCCAGCGTCACAACCAACGTCACAACCAGCGTCACAGCCAGCGTCACAGCCAGCGTCACAACCAGTCGCAACCAGCTTCACAGCCAGCGTCACAACCAGCGTCACAGCCAGCGTCACAGCCAGCGTCACAACCAACGTCACAACCAGCGTCACAACCAGCGTCACAGCCAGCGTCACAGCAAGCGTCACAGCCAGCGTCGCATACGTGTATGGACCCCCGAGTTTCGTAAAAACTTCACTCCTGAAGTCTGCTCAAGTGTCATTACCGAACGAATTTACTCCCTTAAGGAAAAATTTCACGTAGGTTAGTCTATTTCAGACCCCAAAAAATACACTTCCACAAGAACTTACAAAATTATACTTACATAATTGCACGATTTCCGGGGTATTCGTTAACCGAGGGTCCACTGTATATACCAAAGGTGTCTACACGCATATTTATGCGATGGTTGTGGGTATGCTTTTTTCATGACGTAGAGTTTCTTGCGCTTGAAGATCACAGCTCAGGAGGCTTGGAGGAGCCAGGTGGGTGTGTAGGTGGCTCAGTGCCTGACACTTGTGAGACACGGTGTTCTGTCTTCACCTAGCTTGGTGTTCTGCCTTCGGTATTATTCATGGTGTTCACTTGTTCGGGTGTTGGGGAAGTGGCGAGGAGGAAGGGAGAGGGGAAGGTGTCACAACAGTGATGGACTTGCCAATTTTTTTATTTTTTACGAAGACCGGTTTTGGTGTTATCTAGTGGTCATTTTCTCCATTGTGTTTGTGTCCTGTGTTCGTCTTGTCTGACGTTGATTGCATCCATCTCCACCACAACATGGAGGTCCATCCACTCGGACTTTCACTCTCAGTCGAGTGTAGGAGATGGAACGGAGGGTCCTGTTCTGGACCCTCTGGAGCTGAAGTATGTTGGACCCAATTGTTGATCTGAATAACCCACTGGCGACTTTACTGAAGAAAAAGATACTTGTTGCAGCACAGACTTTTATTGCGAAAAAGTTTAATAAATGTTTAATAAAAGTTTAATAAATGTTTAATAACTTGATAAAGCTCTACACAGAGAGAGAAGGTTACAGCAACCTGGTGTACTGTATTTGTACCGACAGTATTAAAAAAAGACACGGGATTTTACTAACAAAAGACACTAAAAAGACGCTGGGATCAACAAAACTCCCAGCAAGGGAACACCGTTTACTTATAAAAAAAATTCTAGCGTCGCACAAGTGCCGTTTTACACTGAACGAAGCGTTGTTGAAATAAAAGCTTATTCAACAAGAAGTGTGTCGTTCCGTGGATGAAGTGCCAGCGAAGGAGACATAGCCCATCGCCTTCACCAACCACACCAAAGCTATCGTGAAGCTATACACTGCAAAGGCTATTTTACAGTCGCTCCTCGTCCCCATCCTCCTTCCTCGCAGGCAATACAAAGTAGCAGTACTTGATGGCAAGAGATAAGTTGGTATTCAGAGCGCTGACTGCAGGATTACAGCAGCGTCTTGCCGGAGGAGCATCCGCGTGGAGATAATGACACCCTCTTCTATCTCACTTTAAAATAATTTCCGTGTAAAGCCACACCTCGGTCATCAGTCATAGGTGAAAAGAACTGTAATCATATTTGTTATTATGATAATGATGTGATTTGAGCGAGAAATTGGCATTGTTTTTCCCTTCCTTGTTGTTAAGCTGCTTTCATAGTTGATTAAATTACCCAAGAGTTTTGTATGTTTACTAATGCATTAAACGTGCACGCGCACACACACACACGCACACACACACACACACACACACACACACACACACACGCACACACACACAAACAGAGCAGAAAAGGGTACCATTGTATCTGGACAAGCTGCGATATTAGTCTGACAAGTGGCTATTAGAATTTAACACCAGCAAATTTTAAGTCATGAAAATCGGGGAAGAGCAAAGACGTCCGGAAGCAGAGTACAACCTCGGGGACAAAGGTTGCAAACCACCTGGAAAGAGAATAGCCTCAGGGTGAGCATACCTTTGATATACCTTAGGTGAGTTCCGAGAGTTTTTCTACTCCCAGAACCCGACCATGAGCCAGGCTCGTCTGCTGCTTGCCTTGGTCAATCAGACTGTTACTGCTGGTCCACAAAGTTAATAGCGAATCGCCTGAGGTACACATCAACTGAATAGTCTCCAAAACAAACGCTAAACTGGTATTTCTAAAATTACTTTCAGGAAACTCAACAAGGAGTCATTCACGACACTGACACACGTCGGGACCATCCTGGAAAATGTAGCAACACTATTAAACCCACACGTGATAAAGCAAGTCAAGAACTGAAAAAGTGCAGAGGTTTGCAAGGAGATTAGTCCCAGAGTTGAGATTTATAAGCTAAGGGAGACTAAATGAGCTAAAACTTGTGAGATTAGAGGACAGAAGAGCCATGTGAACCATTAAACGACTCTCAAAATACTGAGAGAGATTGAGAGGGTGGACTGAGACACGCTGTTCGGAGGTGGGAAATAGGTACACCAGGGAACAGATGGAATTTGAAAACACATACGAGTTACAGGGTTGTTAGGAAAAAATTCTTCAGCCTGAAAATGGTCAGGAAGTGGAATGTATTCACAGCAAAGTGGTAGACACGAAGGATCCAAACATAGCTTCAAGATTAGGTATGATAGGGCTCAGGAAGCCAGTTTGAGGCAGGGACAAGAACTAAGCATTGTCCCTTGCAATCACAAATAGGTGAACTCATGCATGCACGCATGCGCACACACACGTGTACACACACACACAAATTGTGTGGAACAGGGTCCTGCAAGAGAAACCATGGCTGAAGGAATCATTAACATACAAGACGGTGTTCCTAGACCACGACAGAACAAGAACAGAACGACAGAAGTTGAGGAATATAACACAGAAACGAAAGGAGCTAGGAAGAGAGACAAGGACAGAGCCAGCAGAGGACAACCAGAGCCGGGCAGAGCAACAAGCGCAAACACGCTATCCCAACACAAACCACAATCCACACTTACAGCCCCCACCCCACAATATGTTGTAGAATCCCACAGCACACTGCCAAGTCCCACAGACCCCAAAAACACAGTGTTTGAGAGTAAACTGAAGGTATGGTACACCAACGTTGATGGAATAAAGTATAAGTGGGAGGAGTGGAATGAAAGAATCAAAGAGGCATCACCAAACATCATAGCTCTCACCGAAACCAAGCTCACAGGAATGATAACAGATTCCATATTTCCAACAGGATATCAGATCTTGAGAAAAGACAGAGGGAACAGAGGGGGTGGAGGAGTGGCACTGCTTATCAAAAACCAATGGGATTTTGATGAGCTGGAGAGAGGAGACAGAGGAGAAGCAAGAGACTAAATAATAGTAACACTTCAGTTTGGAGGTCCCAAGGTGGTAATTGCAGTGATGTATAACCAACCACGGAACAGCAGGAGGCCAAGGCAAGACTATGATGAGAGTAACAGAGCAATGGTTGACACACTGGATGAAGTGGCTGGAAGGGATCATGCGAGCAGAGCAAAGCTACTGATTGTGGGTGACTTCAATCACAAAGAAATTTAATGGGAGAACCTGGAGGGCTTAGATGGTGGTGGTACTGGAAAACCTCACGTACCAACATGTAAGGGACACTACCAGGAGAGGAGATGAGAGGAACCAGCAAGACTGGACCTAGAATTCACTTTAGTAGTGCAGATATTGAGGATATCACATTTGAAAGACCAATCAGGGCCAGTGACTACATGGTTCTAAGCTTCGAATACAGAGTTACAAGTGGAGAGGGAAGCATGAAAAATTTCCTGCATGAGGTTCAGTGAGACAGAGCACTAGCAGGGAAGTCAGTAAATGAGAAGATGGAATAGGTGACAACAATATGCAAGGAAGCTGAGGAGAGGTTTGTACACATGGGTAACGGAAATAACGAGAAGGCCAAGAAGAGCCCTAGTTTCACTCAAATGTGTAGAGAGGCCAAAACCAAGTGTGCTAGAGAATGAAAGAAGTATAGTAGGCAAAGGACCCAGGAGAATAAGGAGAGCAGTCGTAGAGCCAGAAATGAATATGCACAGGTTTGAAGGGAGGCCCAATACGGAAATGACATTGCAGCAAAAGCCAAATCTGACCCGATGCTGTTGTACAGCCACATCGGGAGGAAAACAACAGTCAAGGACCAGATAATCAGGCTGAGGAAGGAAGAAGGGAAGATCACAAGAAACAACCGAAAAGAATGTGAGGAACTCAACATGATAGTCAAAGAAGTGTTCACAGAGGAGACAGAAGGGACTCCAGAAAGATGGAGTGGTGGGGTACACCATCAAGTGTTGGACACAATACATACAACCAAGGAAGAAGTGAAAAGGCTGCTAAGAGAGCTAGATACCTCAAAGGCGATGGGACCGGATAACATCTCTTCATGGGTCCTGAGAGTGGGAGCAGAGGCTCTACGTGTGCCACTAACAACAATCTTCAACACATCTATCGAAACAAGGTGACTACCTGAGGTTTAGAAGACAGCAAATGTAGTCCCAATTTTTTAAAAAAGAAAACAGACACGAAGCATTAAACTACAGACCAGTGTCACTGACATGTATAGTATGCAAAGTCATGGAGAAGATTATCAGAAGAGTGGTGCAGCACCTAGAATGAATGAGCTTATCAACGACAAACAGCACGGTTTCAAGGATAGGAAATCCTGTGTCACAAACCTACTGGAGTTCTATGTCAGGGTGACAGCAGAAATTCAAGAGAGAGAAGGGTGGGTATATTCCATTTTCTTGGACTGTAAGAAGGTTTTTTACACAGTTCCACACAAGAGATAAGTGCATAAGCTGGAGAATCAGACAGGTAAAACAGGGAAGGCTCAGCAATGGATCAGGGAACACCTGTCGGGAAGACATCAGCGAGTCATGGTACGTGACAAGGTGTCAGAGTGGGCGCCTGTGACGAGCGGGGTTCCACAGGGGCAGTCCTATGACTGGTGCTGTTTCTGACATATGTGAACGACATGATGGAAGGAATAGACTTAGTAGTGTCCCTGTTTGCAGATGATGTGAAGTTAATGAGAAGAATTCAATCGGACGAGGACGAGGCAGAACTACAAAGGGATCTAGACAGGCTACAGGCCTGGTCCAGAAACTGGTTCCTGGAGTTCAACCCCACCAAGTGCAAAGTCATGAAGATTGGGGAAGGGCAAAGAGCGTAGACAGAGTACAGTCTAGGGGGCCAGAGACGACAAACCTCACTCAAGAAAAAGGATCTTGGGGAGAGTATAACACCGAGCACATCTGAGGCGCACATTAAGCAAATAACTGCTGCAGCATATGGGCGCCTTGCAAACCTAAGAATAGCATTCCGACATCCCAATAAGGAATCGTTCAGGAACCTATACACCGTGTATGTCAGGCCTATATTGTAGAATGTAGCACCACTTTGGAACCCACACCTAGCCAAGCACGTAAGGAAATTAGAGAAAGTGTAAAGGTTTGCAACAAGACTAGTCCCGAAGCTAAGGGGCATGTCCTACGAGGAGAGATTAAGGGAAATCGACCTCACGACACTGGAAGACAGGAGAGATAGGGGGGATATGATAACGACAAATAAAATATTGAGAGGAATTGACAATGTGGACAAAGACAGGATGTTTCAGAGATGGGACACAGCAACAAGGGATCACAGTTGGAAGTTGAAGACTCATATGAATCACAGGGATGTTAGGAAGTATTTCTTCAGTCACGGAGTTGTCAGGAAGTGGAATAGTCTGGGAAGTGATGTAATAGAGGCAGGATCCATACGTAGGTTTAAGAAGAAGTATGATAAAGCTCGTGGATCAGGAAGAATGACTTAGTAGCGACCAGTGAAGAGGCGGGACCAGGAACTATGAATCGACCCCTGCAACCACAACTAGGTGAGTACAACTAGGTGAGTACACGAGTGTGTCCTCTCCCAAACCATTATTATCAACATTAACCCTTTACTTGGTGAGCTGTATTGTCAGCTTTGTTTGGCCAGGACATCTTCAGCCAGCGCCACTCTTCGTGGTCCTCCTCTTCCCTCTCCTCCTTCCCCCTCCCTTCCTTCCCCCTCTCCTCCTTTCCCCTCCCTTCCTTCCCCCTTCCTAGCTCTTCCCCCTCCCCTGCCTCTCATCCACACTTCTCTCCACTCCTTCACAAGTCGTTGCTCTGTTTTGTATCGATCTGGGAGTCAGGGGTGAATTATTAAAGTACAGTAAGCATTGTTAGTACTGGCGGACGATGAAAGACGTCGGGGCGGCTGATGGTAGTCCTTGTGTGTCTTGTATGGCCACTACTGCCTGGGTTGTGAGGGATGTGTGTGCTTATTGTGTTTTGTGAGTGTTGTGTGTGTGCGCTTATTGTGTTTTGTGGTGTGTTTGTGTTTTGTGAGTGTTGTGTGTGTATTGTGTGTGTGTGTGTGTGCTGTGTGCTTATTGTGTTTTGTGGTGTGTGTGTGTGTGTGTATTGTGTGTGTATGTGTGTTGTGTGTGTGTGTATTGTGTGTGTGTGTGTGTGTGCTGTGTGCTTATTGTGTTTTGTGGTGTGTGTGTGTGTTTGTGAGTATTGTTTGTGTATTGTGTGTCTGTGTGTGAAATCATTTGTACTCACCCATTTCTGGTTGCAGGAGTCGATTCATAGCCCCTGGCCCCGCCTCTTCACTGATCACAACTAGGTCCTCTCTCTCACTTCTCCATGAGCTTTATCAAACCTCGTCTTTAAACTATGTATGGTTCCTGCCTCCACTATCTCACTAGTCAGACTATTCCACTTCCTTACAACTCTGTGACTAAAGAAATACTTCCTAACATCCCTTTGACTCATCTGAGTCTTCAACTTCCAATTGTGACCCCTTGTTTCTGTGTTCCATCTCTGAAACATCCCGTCTCTGTCCACCTTGTCAATTCCTTGCAGTATTTTGTATGTCGTTATCATGTCTCTTCTAACCCTTCTGTCCTCCAGTGTCGTCAGGCCAATTTCCCTTAACCTTTCTTCGTAGGACATTTCCCTTAGCTCTGGAACTAGTCTTGTTGCAAACCTTTGCACTTTCTCTAATTTCTTGACGTGCTTGACCAGGTGTGGGTTCCAAACTGGTGCTGCATACTCCAGTATAGGCCTGACGTACATGGTGTACAGAGTCTTGAACGATTCCTTACTGAGGTATGGGAACGCTGTTCTCAGGTTTGCCAGGCTCCCATATGCTGCAGCAGTTATCTGGTTGATGTGCGCCTTAGGAGATGTGGTCGGTATTATACTCACCCCAATATCCTTTACCTTGAGTGAGGTTTGAAGTCTTTGGCCACCTAGCCTATATTATGTCTGTGGTCTTCTTTGCCCTTCTCCAATCTTCATGACTTTGCATTTAGCAGGGTTAAATTCAAGGAGCCAGTTGTTGGACCAGACTTTCAGCCTGTCCAGGTCTCTTTGTAGTCTTGCCTGATCCTCATCCGATTTAATTCTCCTCATTAACTTCACATCATCTGCAAACAGGGACACTTCTGAGTCTATCCCTTCCGTCATGTCATTCACATATACCAAAAATAGCACTGGTCTTAGGACTGACCCATGTGGAACCCCGCTCGTCACAGGCGCGCACTCTGACACCTCGTCACGTACCATGACTCGTTGTTGCCTCCCTGTCGGGTATTCTTTGATCCATTGCGGTGCCCTTCCTGTTATGCGTGCCTAATCCTCTAGCTTTTGCACAAATCTCTTGTGAGGAACAGTGTCGAAGGCCTTCTTGCAGTCCAAGAAAATGCAATATACCCACCCCTCTCTCTCGTGTCTTACTTCTGTTACCTTGTCATAAAACCTCAGTAGGTTTGTGACACAGGATTTTCCTTCCCTGAATCCGTGCTGGTTGTCGTTTATAAGCTTGTTCCATTCTAGGTGCTTCACCATTCTCCTCCTGATAATCTTCTCCATGACTTTCCATACTATACACATCAGTGACACTGGTCTGTAGTTTAGTGCTTTGTGTCTGTCTCTTTTCTTAAAAATGGGGACTACATTTGCCGTCTTCCATACCTCAGGTATTTGCCCAGTTTCAATGGATGTGTTGAAAATTGTGGTTAGTGGCACACACAGCATCTCTGCTCCCTCTCTTAGGACCCACGGAGAGATGTCCGGTCCCACCGCCTTTGAGGTATCAAGTTCATTTAACAGCTTCTTCTTCTCCTCGGTTGTGTGTATCTCATCCAGCACTTGTTGGTATATCCCTTGATGGTGTACCCCCCTGTTCTGACTTCCCGGAGTCCTTTCTCTCTCCATTGTAAATACTTCCTTAAATCTCATGTTGAGCTCCTCACATACTTTTTGGTCGTTTCTTGTAGCTCTCCACCTTCCGTCCTCAGCCTGATAACCTGGTCCTTGATTGTTGTCCTCCTGATGTGGCTATTCAACAGCTTCATGTCAGACTTGACTTTCGATGCTATGTCGTTTTCGTACTGTCACTGGGCCTCCCTCCTTATCTATGCATACTCGTTTCTGACTCTTCGACTGGTCTCTTTATTTCCCTTGGTCTTCTGTACTTTTTCCATTCACTAGTGTTCTTAGTTTTTGCCTCCCTACACCTTTGGGTAAACTAAGGGCTCGTTCTGGTCTACTCATTATTTTTGTTGCCCTTGGGAACAAACCTCTCCTTTGCCTCCTTGCATTTTGTTGTCACGTACCAATTCTCTTTACCACTGAACCTCCTGCAGTAAGTAGTTCCTCATGCCTGTGTAGTTCCCCCTTTTGTAGTTTGGCTTCTCCCATCCTATTCCTGTTATCCTTTCCGCTTGTAACTCTACTATGTATTAAAAGCTCAGAACCACATGATCACTAGCTCCGAGGGGCCTCTCATAAGTGATGTCCTCGATGTCCGAGCTACTCATGGTGAATACGATGTCCAATCTTCCTGGTTCATCCCCACCTCTCTCTCTGGTAGTGTCCCATATGTTGCATAAGTGTCTCAATTCTTCGAGATGGTGGTAGTTGAGCACTCACTGAGTGACGTAGATGGTGGTAGTTGAGCATTCACTGAGTGACGTAGATGGTGGTAGTTGAGCATTCACTGAGTGACGTAGATGGTGGTAGTTGAGCACTCACTGGGTGACCGAGATGGTGGTAGTTGAGCACTCACTGAGTGACGTAGATGGTGGTGATTCTTCACCGTAAACATTAAGGAAGGGAAAGAAACTGGATGAGGACACAGTACAAGCTCCCTTCAAGGCGGATGCTTCCAAGCGAAGAACTTGTTTGATCCTAGGAATCAGAGCTGATGACCTCCTGCTTCCCAGGCGCTGTATGGCCCTTACGAGAATAGATCTTTCCCCTTAAATGTTAGAGCTAACTACATATACGCGTTGAAACTTTACCATGTGAGCGTTAACTCACGGTACTCAGTGGAAAAACAAGAAGCGGGTACAGGAGCTAGAGACCAGCTACACACACACACACACACACACACTGAGAAAAAACTATGATTGGAAGGGAACCCCTTTATTAGGATGTTTGGTCCAGGACTGGACTTATTCAGGTATACAAAAACTCAAATGCACGACCTTATAAGCCAAACAAGCAGTCTGGTGTCAGGCTCGAGAGAGGTCACAAGTGATGCAACAGGGAGGGTCGTGGGGGGAGAGAGAGAGAGGTCACAAGTGATGCAACATGGAGGGTCGTGGGGAGAGAGAGAGGTCACAAGTGATGCAACATGGAGGGTCGTGGGGAGAGAGAGAGGTCACAAGTGATGCAACATGGAGGGTCGTGGGGAGAGAGAGAGAGGTCACAAGTGATGCAACATGGAGGGTCGTGGGGAGAGAGAGAGAGGTCACAAGTGATGCAACATGGAGGGTCGTGGGGAGAGAGAGAGAGAGAGGTCACAAGTGATGCAACAGGGATGGTTGTGGGGAGAGAGAGAGAGAGGTCACAAGTGATGCAACATGGAGGGTCGTGGGGAGAGAGAGAGAGGTCACAAGTGATGCAACATGGAGGGTTGTGGGGAGATAGAGAGGTCACAAGTGATGCAACATGGAGGGTTGTGGGGAGAGAGAGAGAGAGAGGTCACAAGTGAGGCAATAGGGAGGGTTGTGGGGAGAGAGAGAAGTCACAAGTGATGCTACAGGGAGGGTCGTGGGGAGAGAGAGGTCACAAGTGAGGCAACAGGGAGGGTCGTGGGGAGAGAGAGGTCACAAGTGAGGCAACAGGGAGGGTCAGGGGGAGAGAGAGGTCACAAGTGAGGCAACAGAGAGGGTCGTGGGAGGAGAGAGAGAGAGGTAGGGTTACAAGTGAGACAACAGGGAGAGAGAGAGAGAGAGAGAGAGGGAGAGGGGGGGGTAGGTAGGTAGGTAGGTAGGTCAAACAGTATGCATACGAGGCGGGGAGTTTAGCCCATAGAAAACCTTATTTATATAGACTGGTACAGTATGAGCGATGGGATCTGCTCGTGTGTACATTACCTTGTTTTGCTCATTAGTTTCCAGTAAGTAGCGGCTGCTTCCAGAATTTTGCATTCGTTTTTAACCTGATAAAACCAGCGTTACTCCAGAGTTCATGGTGAGCGAGAGTGAACGACACACATGTTGTTGATATAGTTCATCTAGTAAGGATGTTTATGTTCCTGTAGGCGAGTATGAAGGTCACGCCCTATCTCCCTCACGTTTACCTTACTGCATACTCTACATGGAATGCGGTTAACCTCTGCAGCAATGGTACTCCCGGGGGAAAACGCTGACGTTGGTAATCGTCTTGTCCTCCCCACGAGATAAAGTTCCCTCCAGTATTGCCCTCAACTTCCGAAAGGGAACCAGCAAAACCGTCAAAAACATTACTAGACCTCGTATACCAAAGAGTACTATTGCTACAGAGGTAAACAGCATTCCAGGTAGAGTATGCAGTAAGGTCAACATCAAGGAGACAGGGCGTGGCCTTAGTACTCGCCTACAGGAACATGCTTTCTAGATGGGCTACATCAACGTGCGCGTCCTTCACCGCAACCTACCCTCGTTCATCATCAACTATGCAACAACAATACAGTTGCATCAGGAGGTTGAAAACAAATACAAGATTCTGGAGCAGACACTACATACTTATCCGACATTATCGAATAAAACAATGGAATATACACACTATCAGATCCCATCGCTCAATTATTAAACATGTAAGAAAAATTCTTATGTAATTATTTAACATGTTCTAGACACCTCATTTCCCCTTCCCCCGCACATCATCCATCCCTCCCCCCCGCACATCATCCATCCCTCCCCCCGCACATCATCCATCCATCCCCCCGCACATCATCCACCCCTCCTCACATCGGCCTCCGTTGTTACCTCACCTGTGACCTCTCCCATGCCTGACCTCAGGCTGCTTGTTTGTCTTATAAGGTAATGTATATATGAGTTCTTGTTGTGTGCTTGATAAAAGTTCAGCCTGGAAGAACCGTCGCAATACAGAGTGTATTTCAGTGGTATTGTATTCCGACATGTATGTTAATAATAAACAGTATGCGGTTTATGCCATTATAATAAGACGTATCGCCCATGGTGAACTAATTAGTAAAGTCTTTGGTGCACGAAACGTTTACTTAATAAAATGCAATATGCCTCATAGTGTCTTATGACAACATACAGTAGTTGCAATAAATGATTTTCTGGAAATGTGTTTTTTTTACTATTTGTCGGCTAAAAAAAAAAAATCCACGCGCACCCCCCAACACACACACGCGCGCGCGCGCGCGCCAAAAAAAGGCCCACGTGCGGAGGGCAAAGTTACTAGTTGTGGGTGATTTCAATCACAAGGAGATTGGAAAAACCTGGAGCCACATGGAGGACCAGAAACGTGGTGTGCTAAGATGATGGATGTTGTACTGGAAAACTTCATGCATCAACACATTAGGGACACTACCAGAGAGAGACGTGAGGTTGAACCAACAAGATTGGACCTCATATTCACCTTGAGTAGTTCAGACATTAAGGAAATCACATATGAAATGCCCCTCGGAGCTAGTGATCACGTCGTCCTGAACTTTGAATACATAGAGTTAAAAGTGGAGAGGGAGCTAGGACGGGAGAAGCCAAACTATAGAACATGGGACTACACAGCCATGAGGAATTTCCTACATGAGTTTCAGTTGGAAAGAGAACTGGTAGGAAAATCAGTAAATGAAATGATGGAATACGTGACAACAAAATGCAAGGAGACAGAGGAGAGGTTCGTACCCAAGGGCAACAGAAACAATGGGAAGACCAGAACGAGCCCTTGGTTCACACAAAGGTGTAGAGAGACCAAAATTACGTGCGCTAGAGAATGGAAAGAATATAGAAGACAAAGGACCCAGGAAAATTAGGAGACTAGTCAAAGAACCAGAAAACGAATATACACAGATAAAGAGAGAGGCACTAGTGGCAACAATAAAATGACATAGCATCGAAAGCCAAATCTGACCCGAAGCTGTTGTACAGCCACATCAGGATGAAAGCAGTAGTCAAGGACCCAGGTAATCAGGCAAAGGAAGGGAGGGGCGATCACAAGAAACGACCGAGAAGTATGTGAAGAGCTCAACATGAGATTTAAGGGAGTATTTTCAGTGGAGACAGAAAGAACTCCAGAAAGCTGGAATGTTGGGGTACACCAACAAGTGTTGGACACATTACATACAACAGAGGAGGAGGTTAAGAAGCTGCTAAGTGAGCTAGATACCTCAAAGGAGGTGGGACCGGACAACATCTCCCCGTGGGTACTGAGAGAGGGAACAGAGGCGTTGTGTGTGCCACTAAAACAATCTTCAACACATCTTTTGAATCTGGCTAACTACCGGAGGTGTGGAAAACAGCAAATGTAGTCTCAATTTTTAAGAAAGGAGACAGACAGCATTAAACTACAGACCAGTGTCACTGACTTGTATAGTAAGCAAAGTCGTAGAGAAAATGATCAGAAAAGTGGTGAAGCACCTAGAAAGGAATGAGCTTATACACGACAACCAGCACGGTTTCAGGGAAGGGAAATCCTGAATCACAAACATACTAGAGTTTTACGGTAAGGTGATGGAAATAAGACAAGAGAGTGGGGTGAGTAGATAGCATTTTCTTGGACTGTAAGAAGGCCTTGAACACAAGAGATTAGTGCTAAAGCTAGAAGAGCAGGCAGGTACAACATGAAAGGCACTGCAGTGGATCAAAGAATACCTGACAGGATGGTAACAGCAAGTTATGGTATGGAAGAGGTGTCAGAGTGGGCACATGTGACGAGCAGGGTTCCACAGGGGTCAGTCCTAGGGCCGGTTCTGTTTCTGGTATATGTAAATGACATGATGGAAGGGATAGACTCAGAAGTGTCCCTGTTTGCAGACGATCTGAAACAAATGCGAAGAATTCAATCGGATGAGGATCAGGTAGGACTACAAAGGGATCTGGTCAGGCTGCAAGCCTGGTCCAGTAACTGGCTACTGAAGTTTGACCCTGTCAAATGCAAAGTTATTAGGATTGAGGAAGGTCAGAGAACACCGCAGACAGAGTACAAGCTATGGGGCCAAAGACTGCAATCCTCACTCAAGCAAAAGGATCTTGGGGTGAGTATAATAACATGCACATCTCCTGAGGCGCACGTCAACCTAATAACTGCTGCAGCATATGGGCGCCTAGCAAACCTAAGAATAACGATTCGGCACCTTAGTAAGAAATCGTTCAAGACTCTGTACACAGTGTACGTCAGGCCCATATTGGAGTATGCAAGACCAGTCTGAAACCCACATTTGGTCAAGCACGTCAAGAAATTAGAGAAAGTGCGAAGGTTTGCATCAAGATTAGTCGTGGGGTATATTTTACGAGGAGGGATTAAGGGAAATTGACCTGACGACACTGGAAGAGAGGAGGGATAGGAGGGATATGATAACGACATATAAAATACTGAGAGGAATTGACAGGGTGGATAGGGACAGGATGTTTTATATATGGGACACAGCAACAAGGGGTCACAATTGGAAGTTGAAGACTCAGATGAGTCAAAGGGATGTTAGGAAGTATTTCATCAGTCATAGAGTTGTCAGGAAGTGGAACAATCTGGAGAGTGAGTTAGTGGAGGCAGGATCCATACATAGCTGTAAGAAGAGATACGATGAAGCTTAATGGAGCACGGAGAGAATGGACCTAGAAGCGACCAGCAAAGAGGCGGGGCCAGGAGCTATGACTCAATCCCCTACAACCACAAATAGGTGAGTACACACGCACACACACACGCACACGCACGCACGCACGCACGCACACACACACACACACACACACACACACACACACACACACAGTGCTTACATGCATATGAAGACATAAAAACGCGCATATTTAACATTAATGTGAACGGCTCAACACGTTCCACGGATGCCCTGCCAGCCTCACCGTAAGTCTTCACATTTCTCAAGCCATGATGAACACGGAAACGATAAAGCCAACAATCGCTGGAAATTCTACGTTCACATGCTTTGCCAGTGACCAGCAGAGTGAAGATCAATACCATAAACAACACCAACACTAAGTATACCATTTATACATTGTTAGGTAAAATAATACAAGTCCAACTATTTTTATGCTTCCCAAGTAATAGCACTCTGGGATTTACTCATGTGCAAGTTGATTGTTCTACCACGTGTATTATTACGACTACTATTACTACTAATATTACTACTACCACTACCACTAGTATTACACCTCACTCTAAGCCTATATATACCCTGTGTGTCCATGTATTGTTTGTAACGGCTTGATAAAGCTCCTGGAGAGCGAAACGTTGCCACAATAAAATGTCACATTAGTTGCACTTGTGTTCTTTTACCTAACATATTGTCGGCAATTCTACCAACATTAATATCATTTAAGCACTGCTTCAGGTTTTTCATTATAGGCTGTTTTCAAGTGATGTCTATGACCAACTGACTTAAGGGCACAGTCTATAAGTTTATCCATACTTCTGCGTACATCAGACACTTTCTCAACGCAATATTCCTCGCATACCCGTGTCTCTGAGACGCCACACTCAACCTTCTTTATTAATTCAAGTTTCTCCTTAACACTGAGAACCACACGCTTCCTCTTGGCACCAACACTTGCTTTAGAAGTCACTGTTAGGTGTAAAGTCACACAAAAATGCTCTAAAGTCACACAAAATGCTCTAAAGTCACACAAAATGCTCTAAAGTCACACAAAATGCTCTATATCCAGGTAAGATCTGAGACAGAATGACGAGTGTATGAGTGAGCAGAGACTGGCCCGGGTGGCCTAAGGCGCAGGGAACAATGATAACAGAATGAATTAAAAAGGCACAGTACCGTGACAGGAACAATACACAAATAACCCGCACATAGCAGAAAGAAACTTACGACGTTTCGGTCTGACTTGGACCAATAACTAGTCGTCTAGTTATTGGTCTAAGTCGGACCGAAACGTCGTCGTACGTTTCTCTCTCGTAAGTGCGGGTTATTTGTGTAATAACAAACAGATCCTGGACGTAGCTGCTTTGGCCAGTAGTAGACAAACATCGGAGTTATCAGACTTAGTCCAGTACTCTAGAAGACAACTGGACACTATCGCTACGGACAAAATCCAGAATTACGGACTTTTTTGTTTACCACCAACTTTGTGCCCATTTTTTTTTTTTTTTTTTTTTTTGCCAGAATTTTGCGAACTCCGTTGAGAGGTGTTAGTGTAGTCAGGAAGAACTTGTGGTGGTGCTGGAGAGCGTGTTGTGACTCCCTGGTCTTGAAGTGGAAGTTGTTTTGTTCCTAGATGATTGACACACACACACACACACACACATACATACACGTCCACGCACCCACACACACATACACACACACACACACCCACCCACGCGCACACACACACACACACACACACACACACACACACATGTTGTGTGTGCCACTAACACAAATCTTCAACACATCCATTGAAACTGGGAAACTACCTGAGGCGTGGAAGATGGCAAATGTAGTCCCAATTTTTAAGAAAGGAGACAGACACGAGGCATTAAACTACAGACCTGTGTCACTGACGTGTATAGTATGCAAAGTCATGGAGAAAATCATCAGGAGGAGAATGGTGGAGCACCTAGAAAGACACAAGCTTATAAACGACAACCAGCACGGTTTCAGGGAAGGAAAATCCTGTGTCACAAACCTACTGGAGTTTTATGACAGGGTAACAGAAGTAAGACACGAGAAGAGGGGTGGATAGACTGCATTTTCTTGGACTGCAAGAAGGCGTTCGACACAGTTCCTCACAAGAGGTTAATGCAAAAGCTAGAGGATCAGGCACACGTAACAGGAAAGGCACTGCAATGGATCAGAGAATAACTGACAGGGAGGCAACAACGAGTCATGGTACGTGACGAGGTATCAGAGTGGGCACCTGTGACGAGTGGGGTTCCACAAGGGTCAGTTCTAGGACCTGTACTGTTTCTGGTATATGTGAATGACATAACGGAAGGGATAGACTCAGAAGTGTCCCTGTTTGCAGATGATGTGAAGTTAATGAGAAGAATCAAATCAGTCGAGGATCAGGCAGGACTACAAAGAGACCTGGACAGGCTACAAGCCTAGTCCAGTAACTGGCTCCTTGAATTTAACCCTGCCAAATGTAAAGTCATGAATATCGGGGAAGGGCAAAGAAGACCGCAGACAGAGTATAGTCTAGGTAGGGCCCAAAAACTGCAAACCTCACTCAAGGAAAAGATCTTGGGGTGAGTATGATACCGAGCACATCTCCTGAGGCACACATCAATCAGATACTGCTGCAGCATACGGGCGGCTGGCAAACCTAAGAATAGCGTTCCAATACCTCACTAAGGAATCATTCAAGACTCTGTACACCATATACGTCAGGCCCATACTGGAGTATGCAGCACCAGTTTGGAACCCACACCTGGTCAAGCACGTCAAGAAATTAGAGAAAGTGCAAAGGTTTGCAACAAGACTAGTCCCAGAGCTAAGGGGATTGTCCTACGAAGAAAGGTTAAGGGAAATCAGCCTGACGACACTAGAGGACAGGAGGGTTAGGGGAGACATGATAACGACATATAAAATACTGCGAGGAATAGATAAGGTGGACAGAGACAACATGTTCCAGAGAGGGGACACAGAAAGAAGGGGTCACAATTGGAAGTTGAAGACTCCTATGAGTCAAAAAGATGTTAGGAAGTATTTCTTCAGTCATAGAGTTGTCAGGAAGTGGAATAGCCCAGAAAGCGACATAGTGGAGGCAGGAACCATACATAGTTTTAAGACTAGGTTTGATAAAGCTCATGGAGCAGGGAGAGAGAGGACCTAGTAGCAACCACAAATAGGTGAGTACACACACACACACACACAACACACAGTGTAGTAGTAGAGGCCGGATTCATACATAGATTTAAAAACAGGTACGATAAGGAGCCGGAAGAGAGTGGACTTACTAACGGAGCTGTGAATCGACCGTTGTAACCACATATAGGTGAATATATATATATATATATATATATATATATATATATATATATATATATATATATATATATATATATATATATATATATATATATATATATATATAACATATATCGAAAGGCGCAGATGTATTGTGTGAAGTCACTTAAAGACGGAACAATTAAAGAGCAACTTTTAAACTGTAAATATAAGTAAGTTTGTTTAGGCACACGTTCACATAAGTACAGTTATCATACATAGTGTTAATTACCTTGGATAAGCCCCCCAAAAAAAAAAAATGTCAGTGACTTATTTCCATTGGGCTCCTTGTAATATCTTATTATTTAATCTTTAAACATTAGTCCGCATGTACTTATAAAATACATTGATGATGACAAGGGAGGGACAACAATTGATGGGGTGGACCAAGGATGTGATGATGACGGGTGGACCAAGGATGTGATGATGACGGGTGGACCAAGGATGTGATGATGACGGGTGGACCAAGGATGTGATGATGACGGGTGGACCAAGGATGTGATGATGACGGGTGGACCAAGGATGTGATGATGACGGGTGGACCAAGGATGTGATGATGACGGGTGGACCAAGGATGTGATGATGACGGGTGGACCAAGGATGTGATAATAACGGGTGGACCAAGGATGTGATGATGACGGGTGGACCAAGGATGTGAGGATGACGGGTGGACCAAGGATGTGATGATGACGGGTGGACCAAGGATGTGATGATAACGGGTGGACCAAGGATGTGATAATAACGGGTGGACCAAGGATGTGAGATGACGGTGACCAGAGGGATGATGACGTGGACCAAGGATGTGAGGATGACGGGTGGACCAAGGATGTGATGATGACGGGTGGACCAAGGATGTGATGATGACGGGTGGACCAAGGATGTGATAATAACGGGTGGACCAAGGATGTGATGATGACGGGTGGACCAAGGATGTGAGGATGACGGGTGGACCAAGGATGTGATGATGACGGGTGGACCAAGGATGTGATAATAACGGGTGGACCAAGGATGTGATGATGACGGGTGGACCAAGGATGTGATGATGACGGGTGGACCGTCATGGGTTGGGTCATGGGTGGTCTGTCCATGGTGGGGTGGCTGGTGGTGAGTCGGACCAGGGGTGGGCCGCCCCCGCTACATGGGGCCAGTGTTTGCGGTGAATACACACACACACTAACAATCAATATGCAGGAGGTAACGAGGCTGTCGAGCCCAGGGAACACCAGCATGTGTTGCTACACTTATACTCTTGTGCTGTCACTCTCCTCTTGTTAACACGGCAGGGAAGGTGAGGTGAGAAGAATGACGGGAGGAGGAAGAAAGGAATGAAGTAGCAGAGGATAGATAAAAGAAATGAAGAACTAAGAAATAAAGAAAGTGATGAAAGAATTAGGAGAAATGAAATATACTTAAAAGATGAATGTATGAATGAACATAATAAGGAATGAAGAAATAATAGATTAATGAAGGAGAAGAAAGATACCTGAAACATGTTTTCAGAGGTCAAGACCCATGCGGTCTGATCATCCAGTCTGTTACTGCTGGCAGCACGCAGTAGGACGTACGATCAGCCCGGCTGATCAGGAGCTACCTTGAGAATCTTATCAAGTTCCTTGAAGACAGCGAGGGATTTTTTGGTAATGCCCCTCATGTAGGAAGGGAAGTTATGAAAAGTTTTGGGCCCCTTACACTTATTGTGTTATGTCTTAGTATACTCTCTGCTCCCCTCCTTTTTCATTGTGGACATTTTGCACATTTTGATTAATCTCTCTAGAATTTTCCAGATATAAATTATGATGTATCTTCTCTTCCGCTTTCCAAGGAATACAATTCTATCGACTTGAAACATTCTGGTAATTTAGGTGATTTTATCAAATTGTTCACACAGTGAATAGTCTCTGATATACTCTAGGTATGCTGTTTCGCCCTCCTAAAAAAACAAAAAAGGAGCTGTTAGCGTACAGCAATATTTCCAGCCTAGCGAGAACAAGTAACTTAATGGAGGACCACCAGCGGTCTGGCATCTCTTGTTCTGAAGGTTCTTGTTATCCATCCTATCATTTTCATCTTGGCTGTGATAATAACACTGTTGACATCCTTGAAGAGAGAGACTGACATTACTCCTAAGACTTTCACGTTAGTTTTTTTTTGTTTTTGTTTTTGCTCAACTGAGTGACTAGAATTAGTTTTATACTTCATTCTAGTTTTAGATTAAGGAGTGAAGGAAGGTTGAAGACATAAATGAATGAGAAGAAAAACAATAAGGGGATGAATTAAAGAATGGGGGAGAAGAAGGAATGAGGAGGTAAGAGAGGAGAGGAAGGAATGAGAAGGTAAGAGAGGAGAGGAAGGAATGAGAAGGTAGGAGAGGAAGGAATGAGGAGGTAAGAGAGGAGAGGAAGGAATGAGAAGGTAAGAGAGGAGAGGAAGGAATGAGAAGGTAGGAGAGGAAGGAATGAGGAGGTAAGAGAGGAGAGGGAGAAAGGAAGAGAAAAGGAAAAGAAGTATATACACTAGCATATTCAAAAGGAAACGCTAAACCCTTTAAGGTCATACAACGTCTGAAGAATAGGAGAGAAATAGGTTTGATTCGAGGCATGGGAGGATAGCCTCAGTTGCTGCGACCAAGAGAACTTCAACAGCAAGAAGCAGAACAACAACAAAAACATTGTCTTAGTTACTGAGGTGTGTGTGTGTGACCACCAGCCTCACTGATCTGAGACCAGGTTACTGTGCGGGGACGGAGGGTCGAGCCTCCACCACTCTTCTGCACTGAATGACTCATACGAGTTTAGCGATTCATGAGATGCAACTTACAACACTGATTATCAGTGTCGTCTGGTTTAATGTATCAGTTAATGTACCATCCTCTCTCTGTACCCGATCTCTGAGCCTAATCACTCTGTACCCGCTCTCTGTACCTGATCTCTGTGCCCAATCACTCTGTACCCCTCTCTTTGTACTCAACTGACAGTACTCTCCATCTCTGAACCCCCTTTTCTGTACCTTCTCTCTGTGTCATCTCTCTGTACGTGCTGTATCTATTTTCTGTGAGCTTCTTAATCTTACTTTGCCCACATCTCCACCTCTTTCCTGTACCTTTCCACGTACCCATTTCTGTAATCCTTTCTTTGCACTTCCTCTCTGTACCCCCTCTCTCTGTACCCGCCTATCTGTACCCATCTTTCTGTACACATCTCTCTGTGCCCATCTCTCTGTATCCACCTCTCTGTACCAACCTTTCTGTACCCATATCTCTGAACCCACCTCTATACCCATCTCTGTGTACCCACCTCTCTGTACCCGTCTCTGCACCATCTGTCTGTACCCTCCCTGTACATTTCCACGTACCTCTATCTATATCCCTCTAAAGACTTGTCCTGTAGAAACATTGGGCGTGTTTCTTTACACCTGTTGTCTATGTTCACCCATCAGTAAAATGGGTACCTGGGTGTTAGTCGACTTGTGTGGGTCGCAACCTGGGACACTGACCTAATTTGCCCGAAATGTTCAGCATAACAAGGGGCTTTCCATATAGTAGTATGTACATGTACTTGTAAATAAAGATATTATTTTTTATTTATTTTATTATTTATTTCTGTACCCTTCTCTATATATCTCAATATTTTCCTTCTCTACTCATCTCTGTACCTTCTTTCTCTACATTTTCTATATACACATTGCACCCCTCTCTCTCTTTGCGCCCTTCTCTGTACCTTTCTTTGTATCCCTCCTCCATTGCCCCATTTTTTAAGCATTTCCCCTTGCAGGACAGAGTTAGGGTAGGGGGAGGTTTGGTAGGGGATGGAGTGGAGGGTAGAGGCAGAGGGAGGGGTCGAGCCAGCAACCAAGGGGAAGGGAAGAGGGAGGGGGCGTGGCCTCCCCTGGAAACGTTTTGTTCGCTCTGGGAATTTTCTGAGACAGCTAGAACAGCGAGGCTAGACGAGCATGTGAACTTCTAGATAAGAGAAGTCATGGTCACAATGAAGGGCTCGACGACAGCATCGTCCTGTGCAGTTACAGTGACGCAGGTTCAGGTCCAGGCAGGTTCGCAGGATGGGTCCCGGCATGGGTCTTCTCCATGCAGACACAAACATGAAAAGTTAAAATGAACTATTAACCAAGTTTCATTCCTCTCTCTCTCTCTCTCTCTTACATCAACAGCTTTATATGAGCTGGTGTTGTCAGTGAACCTGTGCCTTAGACTAGAGAAAATATTACTCTCCTTTTAGAGAGGTTCATCTGACAACACCAGCTCATATAAAGCTGTTGATGTAAACCTTGAGTCAGAAAACGTTCTTGATCTGGAAGTGTTCCTACCGTCTAAAAGGTAAATAGGTATTACTAGGCAGACGCGTGAGGGAGGCCAACCAGACGGTGTTGATGGCTGCCAACTTGACATTTCCCAAAATACTATAGAAGCTGCATTTATTCCTAATACACAAATTAGATCAAACATAAATAACTCTGAATGAGTAAACAAAAGGCTACAACATTTCTTGGGTAAAAAGAGAGGTATTTACAGGAGAATAAAAAGAGAGGGCCTCCTTATTGACCGTTATGAAATTAAGGTGGTGACTGAATCAAACATCAACTCAGGTCAGTTTACTGTAAGTGACAAATAAATATTTACTAATTTTACCACTTATATGATTTCTGTTTTTACATAAAAGGACACAGGCCAGGACGAAAATACATTAAGCAAGATCAAAGTCACTAGTGGCATGGCCTTCACACAACTAGAAAGATTTAAATTAAGCAAGTCACCCTGCCGTGACAAGTTGTTTTCAAAATTCTAAAGGAATGTAAGGAGGAACTTGGCAAACCATTATGGAGTCTCTTTAACAGATCATTACAAATCGGAATCTTACCGGATAAGCTGAAAATGGCAAATCTGATTCCCATTTACACAGGTGGAAATAAGTTCTCTACTTTAAAATATGGACTAACCAGCCTAGCAACAATTGTGGGAAATGTAGATGAATTTCGAGGCCATCTTGCAAGATATAATTTGACCAGTGGATCTTGCATTAATAATTTACTAACATTTTCACTAAAGTATTTGAGGTGCTTTCCTATGATAAATATTACGAAATTGTGTATATAGACTTTAGTAAATTTCTTAATAAAGTTCCACATAGAAGAGTGATAAAGAAAGTAGCAGCACATAGCACAGGAGAAAATTTCTCGTGAGTCAGGCAGGGTTGTTCGACAGGCAACAGTTTTCATAAATTGGGAAAATCAGAATTGGGTGAAGTATTAGGACCTAGAGTTGTTGACAGTCTACGTACATGTACGACATAGATGGGGGGGGGGAAACGACTTTAGCAAGTTTAATGCTTATAAATATAGGTTTGCCGATGACATTGAAATAGACCATCAGATATTTACTGATGAGGACTCTAGAAAGCTACAGGATGACCAGGATACTACATCAATAACCCTCATATAGAAGACTGAAACTTGTGGCGACGTTTCGGTCTGACTTGGACAAATATGACTTTGTAGTCGGAAAAGCGGCAGGTGAAGCTCAGTATGGACCAATGTAAAGTCTTAATCCAAGGAAATGGAAATAAGGTATGTCTAAGATAAATAATATTGATTTTAGCCGAACTGACTGCGAAAAAGATTGAGGTAATCAGAATTTTAGAGCAAAAAATAAAACAATGTATAAGTGTACGCAATAAATACTAAATACTAAAACTCGGGAATGTAAATAATCTCAGCACTTATAAACTAAATAATATAGAACTTGGCCATACTACAGAGGCTATACTACAGTTCTACACATGAGTAAGACCTCAATTAGATTATGCAGCTCAGTTCTGGTCTCCACACTACATAATGGATATAAATTAATTGGAAACCATACAGAGAAGAATGACAGAATTAATCCACTGCATAAGAAATCTTTCATACGAAGATCAACTGAGAGTCCTTAAGGAACCACGATTATTCAAAGCTTTTTCTTCATGCATAAAGTGGATTACCAAGTAATCCCAAGCTGTCCTCAAGAGGGAACTTGATAGATTCCTCAAAACAGTTCCTGATCAACAGGGTTGAGGTGCAAACGCTGGAGTGCGGGCGGCGGGTACTAAGAGCTTGATCGACCAGTTCAGGAACCAGGAGGCCTGGTCTGGGACCGGGTCGCGAGGGCGGTGACCTCGGAAAGCAACTCCAGGTAAATTCCTTGGCCTCGTCTTTGCCTCCTCTGTCCACTGATCCTAGTTTTAGGTCTAGTGGGGATAGACGGTCGTGCTAGGGGCAGGGAGCTGTGAAATTGGTTAGGCGTAAGGGATTGTGCTGGGGTCGGAATAGATAAGGGTAGGGAGCTGTAGTAGAGGTTATGGGTAGGAGGTTGTAGTAGTAGGGTAAGGGGTTGTGGACGGGGTAGGGGCATGGGATTGTTGTTAGGAGAGGGGTAAAATGTTTTAGTGGGGTAGGGATGGATGGAATGGGTAGGGGTTTTGCTAAGGAGTAGGGGATTGTGGCACGGAGTATAGATTAGGGTAGGGAGTAGGGATTGTTGAGAGGAGTTAAAGGATGAGGTGCGATCGAGAATAAACTGTATCCTCAAAATAAGAGATGAAAAGAGACGCTTTGAGACAGTGTAAGAGATGGGGGAGGCCAGTAACAGGTATTATTAGTATCAACAGTCCTGGTACCTTATATGAGGTACTGTTAGTATCAACAGTCCTGGTACCTTATATGAGGTACTGTTAGTATCAACAGTCCTGGTACCTTATATGAGGTACTGTTAGTATCAACAGTCCTGGTACCTTATATGAGGTACTGTTAGTATCAACAGTCCTGGTACCTTATATGAGGTACTGTTAGTATCAACAGTCCTGGTACCTTATATGAGGTACTGTTAGTATCAACAGTCCTGGTACCTTATATGAGGTACTGTTAGTATCAACAGTCCTGGTACCTTATATGAGGTACTGGGAGCATCAACAGTCCTGGTACCTTATATGAGGTACTGGTAGCATCAACAGTGCTGACACCTGATATCAGGTACTGATTGTATCAACAGTGCTGGTACCTGACATCAGGTACTGGTAGTATCAACAGTGCTGGTACCTGACATCATGTACTGGTAGTTTCAACAGTGCTGGCACCTGACATCAGGTACTGGTAGTATCAACAGTGCTGGTACCTGACATTAGGTACTGGTAGTATCAACAGTGCTGGTACCTGATATCAAGTACTGGTAGCATCAACAGGGCTGGTATCTGACTTCAGGTACTGGGAGTATCAACAGTGCTGGTACCTTACATCAGGTACTGGTAGTATCAACAGTGCTGGTACCTGATATTAGGTACTGGTAGTATCAACAGTGCTGGTACCTGACATCAGGTACTGGTAGTATCGACAGTGCTGGTACCTTACATCAGGTACTGGTAGTATCGACAGTGCTGGTACCTTACATCAGGCACTGGTAGTATCAACAGTGCTGGTACCTTACATCAGGTACTGGTAGTATCAACAGTACTGGTACCTTACATCAGATACCAGAGTGTCACTATGAGCAAGGAGACTTCACTAGTATCAGCCTGAGCTGGGAGACTTCAGCAATGTCAGCTAGAGCTCTGGGACTTCAGTAGTGCCAGCTAAAGATGGGAGACTTCAGTAGTGCCAGCTAAAGATGGGAGACTTCAGTAGTGTCGGCTAGAGATGGGAGACTTCAGTAGTATCAGCTAGAGATGGGAGACTTCAGTAGTGTCAGCTAGAGATGGGAGACTTCAGTAGTGTCAGCTAGAGATGGGAGACTTCAGTAGTGTCGGCTAGAGATGGGAGACTTCAGTAGTGTCAGCTAGAGATGGGAGACTTCAGTAGTATCAGCTAGAGATGGGAGACTTCAGTAGTGTCAGCTAGAGATGGGAGACTTCAGTAGTATCAGCTAGAGATGGGAGACTTCAGTAGTGTCGGCTAGAGATGGGAGACTTCAGTAGTGTCAGCTAGAGATGGAGACTTCAGTAGTATCAGCTAGAGATGGGAGACTTCAGTAGTGTCAGCTAGAGATGGAGACTTCAGTAGTGTCAGCTAGAGATGGGAGACTTCAGTAGTGTCAGCTAGAGATGGGAGACTTCAGTAGTGTCAGCTAGAGATGGGAGACTTCAGTAGTTCCGGCTAGAGATGGGAGACTTCAGTAGTATCAGCTAGAGATGGGAGACTTCAGTAGTGTCAGCTAGAGATGGGAGACTTCAGTAGTGTCAGCTAGAGATGGGAGACTTCAGTAGTGTCAGCTAGAGATGGGAGACTTCAGTAGTATCAGCTAGAGATGGGAGACTTCAGTAGTGTCGGCTAGAGATGGGAGACTTCAGTAGTGTCAGCTAGAGATGGGAGACTTCAGTAGTATCAGCTAGAGATGGGAGACTTCAGTAGTGTCAGCTAGAGATGGGAGACTTCAGTAGTGTCAGCTAGAGATGGGAGACTTCAGTAGTGTCAGCTAGAGATGGGAGACTTCAGTAGTTCCGGCTAGAGATGGGAGACCTCAGTAGTGTCAGCTTGACATGGGAGACTTCAGTAGTGCCAGTTAAAGATGGGAGACTTCAGTAGTGTCAGCTAGAGATAGGAGACTTCAGAAGTGTCAGCTAGAGATGGGAGACTTCAGCAGTGTCAGCTAGAGATGGGAGACTTCAGTAGTGTTAGCTAGAGATGGGAGACTTCAGTAGTGTCGGGTAGAGATGGGAGACTTCAGTAGTGCCGGCTAGAGCTGGGAGACTTCAGTAGTGCCGGCTAGAGCTGGGAGACTTCAGTAGTGCCGGCTAGAGCTGGGAGACTTCAGTAGTGCCGGCTAGAGCTGGGAGACTTCAGTAGTGCCGGCTAGAGCTGGGAGACTTCAGTAGTGCCGGCTAGAGATGGGAGACTTCAGTAGTGCCGGCTAGAGCTGTGAAACTTCAGTAGTGCCAGCTAGAGCTGTGAGACTTCAGTAGTGCCAGCTAGAGCTGGGAGACTTCAGTAGTGCCGGCTAGAGGTGGGAGACCTCAGTAGTGCCGGCTAGAGCTGGGAGACCTCAGTAGTGCTGGCTAGAGCTGGGAGACTTCAGTAGTGCCGGCTAGAGCTGGGAGACTTCAGTAGTGCCGGCTAGAGCTGGGAGAACTCAACATAGCAAGGAGAATATCGTCAAGTATTCCATTAAAGGTTCATCAGCGACGGCGGCTTCAATGGCGTCGTTCCAGCTGGAGTTACTGTCACTCGGGAATTACTAACTCTCAGGATGACCCGTCTCAGACACAGCACATATATAATGTTTGAAGAAAATACACACATACACACACACAGAGGCGCAGAGGCGGGGCCAGGAGCTGAGTCTCGACCCCTGCAACCACAATTAGGTGAGTACAATTAGGTGAGTACACACACACGCACACACATACACAAAGGCCAAGTGTCGATTGGAAAGTGATTTTGACAACCGGTAACTAACCCACCTGGAAGATAAACTGGGGAGTAGGGAGAGGTTAGTAGGGTGAAGAGGAGAGAGGATGAAGATGTGGAGGGAGTGAAGAGTTGAATAGTAGAGACCATGGAATGAAAAGTGAGTGTCAGATAAGAGGAAGAGGGAGGCAGCTGAAGCATGAAGAAGACGCTGCCTGAAGGAGTATGAGAGAGAGAGAGAATGGGAGATAAAACGAGAGAGAGAATGGGAGATAAAACGAGAGATAGAGAGAGATTACTCATTAGAAGAGACACTGTATGAAAGCGCTCGTCAGCACCCTGAGTGACAACTCTCGAATACAAAAATGCCAGAAAATTTATCGCCTCACTAAGCGGTTCTTTTCATTACATAGTGATCTCAGACCGAACAGCGGGGACGGTGATCCCCTGGGACGGTGATCCCCTGGGACGGTGATCCCCTGGGACGGTGATCCCCTGGACCATTAACAGAACCAATGCCCTCAGATTCTGTTAATGGCTTTGTTCAGCATCGTCCACGCGACCCGCTCTCAGAATAGACATTTTAAATGGAAAAGAAATACTATAGTGCAGAAAAATGATCTAATATGTAATATAGGGTAAAAAATAAAGGTAAGGGCATATTGAATAATAATAGCATAGTGTAAGATTTACCTGTCATGATTTAATTTAAGGAACGGGTGTTTCTTGAACGCATGGCGGGTGAGTCTTAAAATTCATAGGCCAGTGCTCAGCATTTCTGCCAGACTGCAGAAGGTATAACAGCTTCAGTGTCACACTCGTACGGCAGGAGGGTAGTTCCTCCCTTTTGAGTGGTTGTTGCCTATTGACCTACATGACAACAGGGTAATACCTGTAATAATGTTGGTAGAATTGCCAACAATATGTTAGGTAAAAGGACAACTAAGTGCAACTAATGTGACATTTTATTGTGGCAACGTTTCGCTCTCCAGGAGCTTTGTCAAGCCGTTAAAAACAATGCAGGGGACACAAAAGGTATACGTAGATACAAAGTAAGGTGCAAAGCATAATATATTATGCTTTGCACCTCACTCTGTATCAATATATACCCTCTGTTCCCTGTATTGTTTGTAAAGGCTTGACAAAGCTCCTGGAGAGCGAAACGTTGCCACAATAAAATGTCACATTAGTTGCACTTGTGTCCTTTTATCAGTTTAATACCTCCCTGGAGGGTTGCTATCTACCAGCCTACTATATGACAGGATGGTACCTCCCTGGAGGGTTGCTGTCTACCAGCCTACTATATGACAGGATGGTACCTCCCTGGAGGGTTGCTGTCTACCAGCCTACTATATGACAGGATGGTACCTCCCTGGAGGGTTGCTGTCTACCAGCCTACTATATGACAGGATGGTACCTCCCTGGAGGGTTGCTGTCTATCAGCCTACTATATGACAGGATGGTACCTCCCTGGAGGGTTGCTGTCTATCAGCCTACTATATGACAGGATGGTACCTCCCTGGAGGGTTGCTGTCTACCAGCCTACTATATGACAGGATGGTACTTCCCTGGAGGGTACCTGTCTACCAGCCTACTATATGACAGGATGGTACCTCCCTGGAGTGTACCTGTGTACCACCCTACTACCTAGAAGAAACATCAAAAAGTTAAACTGAGGCCCCAAGGTAATTCGGCAGTATCAACGTACCAACGGTAGTACCAACGGAGACTGGGACAACAAAATGAAGACAAGAACTATACCAGAGTGCACAGTCTAGAGAAAGTGGAGAAGAACAAGCAGTACCAAAACAAAAGTCCTGATGATAGGAGATTTCAGCCATGAAGAATAAAATTAGGAACACTAAGATTGACACTGCAAGACAATTATGCAAAGAGCAAAACTGAAGGAGATAGTAATGACAAATTTTGTAAGCCATTACAAAAGAAGAAAAGAAACAGCAAAACTGACCCTGGATTTTACCATAAGTGAATCGGACATACTATAAATTGGCTCTTTACTACCATAAAGAGCCAGCGACCATAGAGTGACTTCGGTTACTTGGTAGGCGAAGAGCCACGGAAAAGAGAAAGGAAGATATAAAACCATGGTTCAGAAGAGAAGACAATGCAGGGAAGATGATTTTTTTTGAAGGAAGTACAATGGAAAAAAAATAAATCGAAGGCCAAACAGTTCTTGAAGACCCTCCCAGGAAGTGTTAAGGATCCTCAGAAACAATTATACTTGTGGAGAAAAAGAATGAGAAATGCAGAGAGATCTTACTGTTTAACAACCCAAGAACAAAAGAACATAAAAATATATTCAGGTTATGGAGGACAGAAGAAAGCAGAAAAGAAAGGAATATAGTAAACAAGATTTTTAAGAGAATCTGATCAGCAACTGAAAAAAAAGACATAACACCAAAAGGCAAAATAATTTTAGTTATATACGAAGGAAGATGAACATTAAATATAAGTATGAAGGAGGGAGGAGTACTCACAAGCCATCAGAGAGGTGTGTGATGAACTAAACAAAGAACATAAGAACATAAGAATGGAGGAACACTGCAGAAGGCCTACTGGCCCATACAAGGCATGTCCTTATCAAAACCACCACTACCTAAGAATTTACTCCCGTACTCACGACACCAATCAAACCCAGCCCCTCCCACTCATATTTGTCCAATCTCTTTTTAAAGCCACCCAAGGTCCTAGCCTCTATCACCCTACTCGGAAGATTGTTCCACGCATCTACAACTCTGTTCGAAAACCAGTACTTGCCTATGTCCTTTCTAAATCTAAATTTATCCAATTTAAATCCGTTATTTCTGGTTCTTACTTGGTTCGATATCCTCAGTATTTTATTAATATCTCCTTTGTTTATGCCCATCATCCACTTGTACACCTCGATGATATCTCCCCTCATTCTATGTCTCTCCAGAGAGTGGAGATTCAACGCTCTAAGTCTATCTTCATACGGGAGATTTCTTATACTTGGAGAGGATTCCGGGGGTCAACGCCGCCTTCAAGAAATCAGTTATGATATCAGAAAGCAGTGGCTGAAAGACAGCCCAACAGACTCTAGACACCAGCCACACAGACAAAGGGGAGGTGAAGAATATACCAGTTGAGTCTGATGCAACAAAAACTATGGCCCTGATTAGATATATTCCTTGAGCCTTCAGAAGAGCAGTAGAAATATTTTATAAACCTACAACAATAGCTGCCAATTGTCAGCACCGTCTCACGCTGAACAAGAAATAACTACCGGTACTATTCGGTAGTTAGGAGCCGTTAGTTAGGCAGTTAAAGAGACGTTTCGTTAAAGAAAATCAACATGAGTTTAGAGACATGAAAATCAACCTCAAAGAACCTACTGGATATCTACACAAGATAAAGATACAACTTGACTGCAATGAGCCGACTGTATGATTGAATTGAAGAAAAACATAAACTAGAAAATGCAGATATGGTTAATGTGATAAACGGAATGAATGGAAGCACACCCACACCCATAACCCCCCCCCAACACTCTTAATACACAGATACACACACACATCTCGAGAGTATATACAGGTACATGTGTTAGACCTAAATTGAAATAAGCAGCTGTAGTTCGGTATCAGCAACTAGAAATGCGAGAAAACCGAAAAAAATCTAAACTTCTAGCAAAGTGATTTCAGAACTGAAAAATGAAGTGCCAAAAACAACTGAAGACGCAAAAAAAAAATGCGCAATAGAAGCCAAGAAAAACAGAAGAGCTATGATAACCATGTACACGATTATATAGCAATATGAAAGCTGCAAACACGGTTACATAAGAATATGATAACCATATAGACAATTATACATATGGATATAAGGAAACCAGAGTGAAAATATATTCAGTTATCCCTAAGTTAAGTAACACAGTCCACAAGACACAACGTGAAGCACTTCTGCTTGCAACTACACTTTGTTGGTGAGTGTAAAGGGCCTCCCAGGCGAGACACTTTGTTGGTGAGTGTAAAGGGCCTCCCAGGCGAGACACTTTGTTGGTGAGTGTAAAGGGCCTCCCAGGCGAGACACTTTGTTGGTGAGTGTAAAGGGCCTCCCAGGCGAGACACTTTGTTGGTGAGTGTAAAGGGCCTCCCAGGCGAGACACTTTGTTGGTGAGTGTAAAGGGCCTCCCAGGCGAGACACTTTGTTGGTGAGTGTAAAGGGCCTCCCAGGCGAGACACTTTGTTGGTGAGTGTAAAGGGCCTCCCAGGCGAGACGCTTTGTTGGTGAGTGTAAAGGGCCTCCCAGGCGAGACACTTTGTTGGTGAGTGTAAAGGGCCTCCCAGACGAGACGCTTTGTTGGTGAGTGTAAAGGGCCTCCCAGGCGAGACACTTTGTTGGTGAGTGTAAAGGGCCTCCCAGGCGAGACACTTTGTTGGTGAGTGTAAAGGGCCTCCCAGGCGAGACACTTTGTTGGTGAGTGTAAAGGGCCTCCCAGACGAGACGCTTTGTTGGTGAGTGTAAAGGGCCTCCCAGGCGAGACACTTTGTTGGTGAGTGTAAAGGGCCTCCCAGGCGAGACACTTTGTTGGTGAGTGTAAAGGGCCTCCCAGGCGAGACACTTTGTTGGTGAGTGTAAAGGGCCTCCCAGGCGAGACACTTTGTTGGTGAGTGTAAAGGGCCTCCCAGGCGAGACACTTTGTTGGTGAGTGTAAAGGGCCTCCCAGGCGAGACACTTTGTTGGTGAGTGTAAAGGGCCTCCCAGGCGAGACACTTTGTTGGTGAGTGTAAAGGGCCTCCCAGGCGAGACGCTTTGTTGGTGAGTGTAAAGGGCCTCCCAGGCGAGACGCTTTGTTGGTGAGTGTAAAGGGCCTCCCAGGCGAGACACTTTGTTGGTGAGTGTAAAGGGCCTCCCAGACGAGACGCTTTGTTGGTGAGTGTAAAGGGCCTCCCAGGCGAGACACTTTGTTGGTGAGTGTAAAGGGCCTCCCAGGCGAGACACTTTGTTGGTGAGTGTAAAGGGCCTCCCAGGCGAGACGCTTTGTTGGTGAGTGTAAAGGGCCTCCCAGACGAGACACTTTGTTGGTGAGTGTAAAGGGCCTCCCAGACGAGACACTTTGTTGGTGAGTGTAAAGGGCCTCCCAGGCGACACACTTTGAACTAAACCCACTGTAAACTTATACATTTCCATGATAAATTATGGAGGGGACTCGACTAGCGTAGCTTTTCAAGTGTAACCTCAGAGAGGTTACCATGCTTACACACGTGCTACGGCACTCCACGCCACAAATAAAAAAAAAATGGGTCGTAAAAATTGAGATGGTGGCCTGGAACTATGATTATACCCCAGCAAAACAACTAGGTGAGTACAAGAAGGTGAGTACAGCAAGGTGAGTACAGAAGTACATGGCACGCACGTGCGAGCGCGCCGCCCTTGAAGCACCAAAGTAAGGAGTAACACTCACTCATATTCGTGTCCATCGGCTCATCTTTGGGCTTCCGTTTTCTTGGTCTGCCCTTATGGTGAGTTCCCACCCCGTTGTAGTATTGTAGTTTGCCTCCATGTTCCGGGGGCGGGAACCCCTGCAGCACCTCCGGGGGAAGGTGGGGGTGGAGACCATGGTGGGGGAGCTGGTGGGGGCCTGGGGGAAGCGGGGCGCCAGGCAGGGCCCCCGGGGGCATGCCCATGGGCGTCACGTAGCCACCCTCCAGCAGTGCTGACATCTGCGAACGACAACATACACAAGACGCTGAATGACCTCCAAAACTCAGGAGAGGACGAGGACAGTCAGTCAAGTTGCGCATTTTAACATATACTGTGAATAATGTAGATTATCTGAAACACACACGCACATGAACACGCTCACGCACACACTAACACGCACACACACAAGTACTCAGAGACAGACGCGCACACACATGTGTCTATCAACACGTGCCTTTGATAAATAGTAACTACTGCTACACACACGCACGCTGGGTGAATACACAAAACACACACACACACACACAAAAGCACAACAGGAGAGACGAAGAGATAGGGTAGACCAACGAACACTGGATAGTATCCAGACGTCAAGGAATGAAGCGAAGAAATTAGAGAGAGAGAGATGGATATATCAGAAGCAAGAAGATCTCATTATATATGTCCATGAAACGTGAAAGGAGGCAGTATCTGCACCACTAGCAAAAATCTTTTATGTGTTACAAGAAACACTGCAAATTTTTAAAAAAAATGGAAAACAACAAATGTAATACGAATAGAGAAGCAAGGAAACACAGTTAAGAAATACTGAATAATGGACCTGAATCTTTGACGATCATGTCGTACAAGGCAACAGAGAAGATAATCAGAGAGTGAGTGGAATATCTAAAGAATGGAGGCTTTATAAATGACAACAACCATAAATTTAGTCCTGAGAAAACCTACTGAAATTCTGTCAGAGTGAGACACAAGGCATGAATGAAGACATTTGCTACCGTACCAGACTGAAGATTGATCGAAAAGCTAGAAGAGAAAGAAGAGATAATCGGTGAAGTACTTTAAGGAATGGCACATTATGCACGTCACCTAAGGGAAAAAAGTGCGATATGTTAAGAGAGTAGGTTCCAGGATGGGTGGAGGTGGCAAGTAGGGTCAAATAGTGGAAAAAATAAACACATAAGCAGTATAATGTGATCCTTTATTGACAACGTTTCGCCCACAGAGTGGGCTTTATCAAGTCACAAACAGATAACGTTGTTAATAAAGGATCACATTATACTGCTTAAAAGTTTATTTTTCCATTGTGTCGGTATTTTATACCATTTATTTCCATAGGGTCAAATAGTGGTGACACCTGTACAGAATCTTATATATGTAGACGACATACCAGAATAGATAAAGTTGCTATTTGCCGATTATGCAAACTAATGAAAGAATACAATGACTTTGCCAGACCAAACGTATCGGAGTATAGATTGGGAAGGGAGGAAACAAAGGCTACAAACCCTTAGCAAGTAAAAGGATGTTGGGTTAAGCATATTAACGATCATATCACCGAAGGCATATAAACATAAACGTGTTGGTAGTATATGCACGCCTAGAAAATTTAACTGTTCTCGGGAATTTCTCCAAAAAGAATAATTTATTACCCTATACTACGAGACATGTGAGAAACCTACCTCTCCTAGAGTATGTAGCACCTGTCTGCAGCCTACTTCTGCTCAAGAATATTGAGAAACAAGAGGAAGTAGAGAGATCTACAGCAAGACTGGTCCCAGAATTTACAGAACTGCCTCTAATGTCCTTATTGGAAAAAGAACCATGGGAGACACAACGTACGAGATAGCCAGGGAAGAAATAAGCACAGGTTGCTTAAAAGGCTGTGATCACAAACGGTACAACAGTAAATAAAAGACAAAAATGAGTCAGTCACAGGGATGTTAGGAAGTAATTTTTTAACCTGAAAATGGTTCACAAGTGGCATGATTTTCTTAAGTTGGTGGAGGAAGGAAAACACACACGCACGCGCGCGCCACACACACACACACACACACACGCACACACACACGGACACACGCACGCACGCACGCACGCACATGCACACACACACACACACACACACACACACACACACACACGCACACACACACGGACACACGCACGCACGCACATGCACACACACACACACACACACACACACATTTAGCGTTCATTTTTTTCAATGGCTTCTAGACACTATTATGTCAGTGTCTTCTCACCCGGCCATTGCCTCTGAGTACGTCATGATTGTCTCCCCAGAGTCTTCAGTCCTTCAATAAGATGAGGTTTAGTTCGGCAACTCCTTGATCAGTTTGGTGACAAATCTCAGGACTTCATCAAGCTTAGCTTACATCCCAGCAAAAGAGTGAGCTACACATTCTCGATGATTGCTCTGACATTAGTGGTGTAGAGCGTTTCGAATGATAGCTGAAGCTTGTTCTTCCAAAAACAGTTTAAGTCACCAGAAGATTTATCCCTTTTCCATCCATCTCCCAAACCATCAAGGAAAAACCGATCCAAACTTCAGCAAAGTCTTGGGTGTATTATGTAAGCTGAGCTGTTTTATGTTTCATACATTTTAGCAAGGTTAAGAGAAATTAACAATTTGCATATCAAAAATTTGCATAAATTTAGTTAACTGTTTTCCTTTGATGGGAAGCAAGACAAGAGAGAAGAGCAGTACTTCAAGTTATCCAGCAATTCTTGCATTATGAAGTTCCCTCCTTCCCCTATTACCCTTTCCCCTCCTTCCTCCTCTCTCCTAGTAGTTGTCACTACAGTACATACTAAAGGAATCCTTTCCTGCCTCTCACCTACAGTAGTATTGATCTATTGCAGTATATAAGGGGACCCTGCTTCCCTTCCCCTCTCGTCCTTCTGCCATCTCTATTCCCTTTACCTGATAATGGTCCAAGCAATATATAAAGAGCTTTTCCCTTTCCTTAGCCTGCCTCTCTTTTTCCTTCCATTTAACCCTTTTCCTCATCTCCCCTTTTTCCTGCCCTCCCCCACACCTGGCAGTGATCTCTGAAGTATATAAGGGAGCGTTGCCCCCTGACTTTTATCTAGTAGTGGTCTCTGCACTATATGAGAACCTACCCTCGTACCTTGCCTCTTCTCTCATTTCCCAAACTTTCCCTGCCCTTCTCTCCCCTGTCCCCCCTCCCCATTACCTAACAGTGGTCCTGCAGTATATAAGGAGCTCTTCCTTCCCTGTCCCTCACCTGGTAGTGGTCCCATCAGTGTATAAGGGAACCCCTGCTGCTCACCTGGTAGTGGTCCCTACAGTATATAAGGGAACTCTTGCTGCTCACCTGATAATGGTCCCTGCAGTATATAAGGGAACCCCAGCTGCTCACCTGGTAGTGGTCCCTGCAGTATATAAGGGGGCCGCTCATGCCGAACTGGTCACCCTTGGTGAGCTGAACGTTGCAGTGAGCGCAGGTGAAGCACTGTACGTGGTACACGAACTCTCGCGCCCGCATCACTAGTTCAGAGCTGCCGATGGTCTGAGTGCACCGCGCGCACCGCCGCACGCTGAACAACCTGTACCAGGGAAAAAAAGAAGTTTGTTAGCGCACTTACACTCGTGAACCAGGAAGCAATACACAGTTAGGAGCGACTGGAGTTAGTTATAACTGGAGGAAGGTGAAATTGGAGATACATTCACGTGACAGAAATTTCTTCCAAGAAATGATGTTCTTAGGTCACACATGAGCCAAGACCAGGGAACACTGTAGATTTAGGTCACAGGAGCCTACACCAGGGAACACTGTATATTTAGGTCACAGGAGCCTACAGCAGGGAACACTGTAGATTTAGGTCACAGGAGCCTACACCAGGGAACACTGTAGATTTAGGTCACAGGAGCCTACACCAGGGAACACTGTAGATTTAGGTCACAGGAGCCTACACCAGGGAACACTGTAGATTTAGGTCACAGGAACCTACATCAGGGAACACTGTAGATTTAGGTCACAGGAGCCTACACCAGGGAACACTGTAGATTTAGGTCACAGGAGCCTACACCAGGGGACATTGTAGGTTTAGGTCACAGGAGCCTACACCAGGGAACACTGTATATTTAGGTCACAGGCTACACCAGGGAACACTGTAGATTTAGGTCACATTAGCATACAGAGAACACTGTATATTTAGGTCACAGGAGCCTACACCAGGAAACACTGTAGATTTAGGTCACAGGAGCCTACACCAGGGGACACTGTAGATTTAGGTCACATTAGCCTACACCAGGGAACACTGTAGATTTAGGTCACAGATCCCTACACCAGGGAACACTGTAGATTTAGGTCACAGAAGCCTACACAAAGGAACACTGTAGATTTAGGATACACAATAGCCTACACCAGGTAACAATATGTACTTAGTTACCTCAGGAACTTGAACAAGAAAATCAAGTGACTTTAAGTTATTGTCATTCACATGTTTTGACATGGAACAAAGTATTTTTAGTCGACAAGGAATCCTGCACAAAATTTCTTAATATATGTTAAGAACTGCATGAACATCGCCCCCGCGGCTCGATCTCAAGAACATAGAAAAAGCTTAATAATTTACATATACTGATCGATATCACACGAGTCACAGCCCGATTGATCAGGTGCTGACTTTAGGAACCTATCCAGTTCTCTCTGGAAGACAGCTATAGGTTCATTGGTAATCTCTATGTATGATGGGAGGCTGTTGAATGGTCTTGGGCCACTTACACTTAATATGTTCTCTCAGTGTACTTATGGCACCCCTGCTTTTCATTGGGGGTATGTTGCACCATATGCAGGGTCTTTTGATTTCTATATGATGATTTGTGTGTGCAGATTTGGGGCCAGTCCTAAGATTTTCCAGGTGTAAATTATGATGTATCTTTCTTGACTGCATTCCAAGGAGTACAGGTCAAGGAACATCAAACGTTTCCAGTAATTAAAGAGCTTGATTGAAGATTCTTTGTATATTCTCTAGATCTTCAATTTCGTCTGTCTTAATATGGGCAGCCTCTGACTTAACTCTGTTTACTATTACTCTTTGTTTTCTATTGAGTAGAAAGTTGAAGTTCCATCTGCCCACTTTTCCAGTTATTCCTTTATCACGCGTTCTATGTGCTATTACACCATGATGGCACTTTTCGAATTTTGCAAAGTCTATATATACAAGATCTGCAATCTGTTTGTCATAGTGATGTAGTAGTTGCAAGAGGCTGGAGCATCCTGCTCTAAACCCATGCTGCCCTGGCTTCTACACTTGTTGGGAATCCAAGTGGTTGGGGATCTTGCTTCTTAGAACTCTTTCAAAGATTTTTATGGTATGGGACGTAAGTGCTATCGGTCAATAATTCTTATTGCTTTCTGCCACCTTAGTGGAGTGGGGCTATATCCGTTGCTTTTAACGACTTGTTTCTTGGAGTTTTTGATGAACAAAAGGAAGAGTGTATGGATATGGCATCAATAGCTATTTTGATGTCCAGTGGTGTTAGGGTTACGTTGGAAATTTTGGAGATATTGACATGTTTTTGAGTCATTCATAAAAAAATTGTTCAGATTGTCGACCTTAAGTCTGATTAACGGCTTACTAAACACAGAGTCATATTGGGACTTCAGTATTTCACCCATTGCATGACTGTCTTCATGGTAAGTTCCATCTTGTTTAACCAAGGGCCGAATACTGGAGGTGGCTTTGACCCTGGATTTGGCATATGAAAATAAATATCTTGCAGTGCCATTATCAGAAACTGCAGTACCACTACCAGAAACTGCAGTACCACTACCAGAAACTGCAGTGCCACTATCAGAAACTGCAGTACCACTACCAGAAACTGCAGTACCACTACCAGAAACTGCAGTACCACTACCAGAAACTGCAGTACCACTACCAGAAACTGCAAGTACAACTATCATAAACTGCAGAAGCACTGTCAAACTGCAGTACCACTACCAGCAGCTGTAGTACCACTATCAGAAGCTACGGTATCACTATAAGAAAATCCGGTACTGGCATCAGAAACTCAATTACCACTGTAAAAGGCTCCAGTACCATTATTAAAGGCTCCATTACACTAACAGGCTTCATAGGGATACCACCATCGCTATTTGAAGTTGTGTAACTACTGTCAGAGGCAGATGTAATACTATCAGAGGTTTCTTTATCACTATCAGGGGTTTTATTGCTAATATCAAGGGTTCCAGGGGTTCCACTGCCACTATCAGGGGATTCCATTGCCACTTTAGTGATTCCAGTACCATTATCGTGGGTTCCAGTTTCCCTATTAAGGATACCGGTACCAGTATCAAGGGATCCAGTACCGTTATCAGGTTCCAGCACCACTGGCATAGTTTCCAGTACCACTATCACTGATTCCAGGGCCACGATCGTGAGTTTCAGTGCCACTTGCAAGGGTTTCAATACTCACTGGAACCTCTTATCCATGTCCAGAGGGACTACTCTACATTCCATGAAAAAAGGGGTTTTGGTATGCGTTCCAGGGAAGGTGGGCAGGGCTAGCTGTCACGTGACCCCGCCTCCTCTCACGTGATTGGCCGATAGCATCGTGGCCATGATGCCAGATAGTGTTTACAGAACGGGGTCCCTCAAGGTGAAATTTTAGTGTCCCTCTTCCCTATATTTCCAGCAGCTCTCTGGGGTTAATGTGATGGTAGGGACAGACCGTATAGATTGTTAAGGAATGTTGGGGATTATGGTGAGGGGTTAATGTGAAACAAGGGGATGGTGGTTAATTCTTTAGTTACGATATCCTCGTAAGAATTGTTATCAGGAATGATGGTGGAGGCGATGATGAGGGTGATAGTGAGCATTACTGTCTTCATTGATTGATGGTGTGAGAGATGACAGTGGTGATGACAGTAATGGTGGTGATAATGATGATAGCAAAGATGGTGACAGCAGTAATGGTGGTGGTGATAATAGCAAAGGTAATGGTAGTAGTAATGGTGGTGGTGGTGGTGATGATAACAATGGTAGTTATGATGAAAATGATAATGATGGTACTAATGATGTTGATGGTGAAAAAAACATTGATGGTACACTCATCCCCTTAACATACAAATCACCAGTATTTCCTTGTTTATTTTCGAAGGCTTCACAGTATCTAACAGTGATGGATCTAAGCAGGAGTCTACTGGCAGGGCTGCACCTTCTCTTGTTGCCACCTCCCTAGTTAAGAACTCTATCAACCATGTTGAGTAAATTACAAAAATTAACAACGGGTCTTTCACATTACGCACTGAATTGTTTGCCATCCCAACTGAACTAAAGTTAACCTATGACACTCATCTCGACTCCTTGGTCATTTTTTTATTCTATGTCATCACTCTAACATACTCACTGGAGAAACAAGGTATAGATAGGCAAAAATAAAAAATAAATTAATGAATAATTATTATGGGTTTCTTTTCACTTTAAGCAACTGATACATAATAACTCAGATGAAACAGATCAGGCAAGCAACCAGGAGGTCCGGTCTGGCACCGGGAGGTCCGGTATGGCACCGGGAGGTCCGGTCTGGCACCGGGCCGCTGGAAGTGGTGACTCGGGAATCATCTACAGATAAAACTTTGAAAGAAGATGGTGGATATAACCTTGGTATTGAAAACAGAATTAGGGAACAAGTAAATGAATAAAAATGTCATCTGAACGCATTTAGAAGTCTGATATATCCATAACATGAACGTAGATAAACACATTTACGGAGCAAATTGCCTGGCTCCGGCCGGGCTGTATACAAGGTCATCTGGCATTTTGGCAAACACGCAGTTAATCATACTAAATGTAAAGTATGTGGTCAGCTTTTTGGTCACTTTCTTGAACATTGTGCTTCATTGTACACTTACCGAGGAATTTAGAGATAATATAATAACTTAATGTGATGTACAAGACTACATATAAGTAAAACTAAGATAAGATGCCTGTGAAGGTGTGTTGGGTTCCAGCTGGTGGACCTTCATCACCATCATTTGTCACTTTCATGTAAATATTTTTAATTACCTAAATATGTTTTATGTTCGCCCTCTCAGGGCGGAATTTAAATTCAAAATGTTGTTATAATTTCGAAGAAATAGAACAAAGAAACTGAAAAAAATAGAATAAACTCTTCCCTACCCCACCATCTTAACTCCCAAGTAATAAAAACTCCAGCGTTACTGCAATGAAACCTTTGATGTTGCCCTAGCTGACGAACCTTTAATAAAGTACTTAAGGCTATTATCATTGTTCTGCTAAAGTTTCTCGGCTTAGGCTGACGGGTTTTAGCACTATACATGCAACCATCCTAAGTGATAGAACACCGCTGAGTAACTATCAAATAGATCTCGGCAGCAACACACTAATAATGCATCCATTTTTTTGAATAAAAGAGGGTCTTTTCATCAGGAAAAAAGTGTTCTGATACGGTTTTAGGAGATGGTTCACTCAGGACGAGTGGAAGTGAAGAGACCACCCCGCTGGGGTGCGGAAGATTGTTTTTCGGCAATCTGGGCGCCATTGGCCCTATGGCTGGGGTGCGGCAAGTCTTAGGATACAATGTTGTCTACTGTTTATTACACAAAAATGGGTTCTCCATCAGCTACTGAAACCTCGCGTCGATGGTATCTTCACTCAGCTGTGCAACGAGGTTAAAGAAACTGTTACAGTGGAGCACCTCCCTGGCTTTGTGTGGGGCACCTCCCTGGCTTTGTGTGGTGGTGGCTTATTCTACGAGAAACAGAATATGTATATCCAGGCGAGTGGCTTTGTCAGAGTGATGACCTGAAACTGCTTAAGTATCCATTAGTTTCCCGGAGCTACCGGTAAGTTTCACAGCCTCATTTAAGAACGGATCACTAACAGGGAGTGTGCTAAGGTGATCTTTGTACCTGATGTTGGCTATAGGACGGTGCCACGACAACCCTTAAGGTCTGACACAGTCTCCTGTCCAACTTGAGGATGTTCCAACAACACCCATCACCCTCCACACCCGACACCGTTTCACTGCTATGTAATTATTGTATATTATAGTGCAGCAGCTCACCGTTAATGTATCCACTTTTGTTAAAATAAAAAAATAATCTATCACCGTTTCTGTTGTAGCAGCCATACCCGTAACTATGTGGCCACTCCACCGCGACATCTATTATCCATTCCTACCACTCCCCTCCAACGCTAACTAAACACTCAGTAAAAAATCTCCCAGTTGAGCAGTGTGAGGATACAAGAACCTTACACTCAACCATCAATTTTTTTTAAACCAGCCCTCAACCTCCACCTGACTCATACCTCACTCAACCTCTCCTCCCTTATCCCCGCTTCTATTCCATAACCCTCACCTCTTCTCCCTTACCCGTACCTATCCTCACTCACCCCTACCTCTCATCCCTCACCCCTACCTCTCCTCCTCACCCCTACCTCTCCTCCCTCACCCTTACCTCTCCTCCTCACCCCTACCTCTCCTCCTCACCCCTACCTCTAATTCATCACCCTACCTCTCCTCCCTCACTCCACTTCTCCCTCACTCCACTTCTCCTCCCTCACCCCACCTCTCATCCCTCACCCCACCTCTCCTCCTCACCCCTACCTCTCCTCCCTCACTCCACTTCTCCTCCCTCACCCCACCTCTCATCCCTCACCCCACCTCTCCTCCTCACTCCTACGTCTCCTCCCTCACTCCACCTCTCCTCCCTCCCCACCTCTCCTCCCTCCCCGTCACCCCTGGCACCTTATTATCAAGTCACTTATATCATAATCTGAGTTTTTAATTTACATATACAGATTTCCTGCAGTCGTTGAATTTTATTATTATTTCTTCACCCTTCCTCTCTTCCCTGCCTCCAACCCTGCCTCCTTCCATGCTTCCTTCCCTGTCTTCTACCCTGCCTCCTATCATGCTTCCTTACCTGCTTTCTATCCTGTCATCTGTCCTGCTTTCTATAGTGCATTTCATCCTTTCTCATAGTATACTTCCTTTCGTGTTTTTTACACTGCTTCCATTCCCTGCCTCCTTCCCTGTATCTTTCCCTGCTTCCTTCACTGCCTCCTACCCTACCTACTATCCTACGTCTTTTACTGCCTTCTACCCTATCAGCTATCTGCCTCCTACCCTACCTACTACCCTGCCTTTTACCCTACCAACTACTTGCCTCCTACCCTGCCTTCTACAATATCTACTATCCTGTTTCTTCCCTGTCTAGTACCCTGTCTAGTACCCTGCTTCCTTCGGTGCCTCCTACCCTACCTTCTACCTAATCTACTACCCTACTCCTTTCCCTGTCTCCTACACAACCTATTACCCTGCTTCCTTCCCTGCCTCCTACCTTACCTTCATTGCTCACCATCATTCCTCGTGCACCAGTAACTAAATGGTGAAATTGCGGCCATCTTCACCTGGTGAAGATTTGCTTCTCGCCAGTGATAACAGATCAGGGGGTTCAGTTAATGATTAGGACGTGGAAAGATAAGGATGTGTGGAAGCAGATTGTATACACGGCTTTAGGAATAGTTATGTAAGGCTTATGAGGTCAGGGATTGTGTGTGACCATTGGTAATTGAGAAGCCTGGTCAGGCACTCAGACCTGACGCCTGTATCCACACCTAGGAAGGTACAACTGTATGATTACCTCTAATAAGAAGACAGGTTGCAAGAGTGATCGCACAAATATATACTAGAATCGTAATGACACGATTGCAAACAAACCATACCACGGGTGGGGTTCGAACTCGCGGTCAGAGAGTCTCAAAACTCCAGACCGTCGCGTAAGCTAGCTGGCCCAGTGGCTTACGCGACGGTCTGGAGTTTAGAGACTCTCTGACCGCGGGTTCGAACTCCACCCGTGGTATGGTTTATATACTAGAATTCTTATCAATAAGTACAAGATCAAGCAAATTGAGAAGAAAGATAGAAAAAAAAAAGATCGGAGATGGGGTACGGCATGAGTGACGAGAAATTATAAACACCGCGTGCGGAAATGATATGGAAGCAAACATTATGCCGAACATATCGCCAGTGGTGCACATAAACTGTCTCACACCAAGAGTGCGTGCAAAGGTGGCAAATCATTGAACGGCTTTCAGGAACCTTTACAAAAATTCTTATAGGATTGTTTGTATACACGATATATATAAAGTTTCTCATGAAGTAAGCAGCCCCAGCACGAAGCCCACATCTGATCAAGCTTTTGGAAACTAGAAAAGGTTTAAAGGTCGGCAGTTAGACGAGTCCTAGATCTGAAGGAATTAAACACTGAAGAAAGACTAAACGAATTGCATCTGACGACCAAAGAAGAGAAGACCAGGAGAGATTTTTGTATTTTATCTCCGAAGTGGCTAGTTTATTGTGCACCCCATATCCATCCTGTGGAGGGTAGTGCACGAACATATGGATACAAAAAAGGCCTACGAACTAGGCCCAAAACGGTTAACAGGAATACATCTGGACTTATATCTACAGTTGACTTATCTCTTGCAAGCAAATTTCCTAAATTTGCTTGCAAGATATAAGTCAACTGGTGTCTTATTTTCATAATAAGATATCTTGACATATCACATAGGTTATTATAATATCTTTATATTCCTCATTGTGTTGAAGATAGTGACTATAGGGCTGGACAAGTACTTTGCATTTAGTTTGATCAAAAAGATATGATTACAAACTATAAAATATTCAGAAGATTCGTCACATGGAGAGTAAGAATCGTTTTTACCAGTTTCGAGGCAGCAGACAAGTAGACTGAGCTAGATGAGGAAGCGGTGGAGGCAAACTCAACACAGTTTGAAGAGTAGGTATGACTGAGCTCAAGAGGCCAGAACCAATAACACAAATAGATTGTAGGTTAAAAGAGAAGCCCAGGAGCTGAGACTTGATCCCAGCAAGCACAACTGTCAGCATACCTGACGAATCTTCTCCTTACCCCTCTTTCCTGTTCCTGTCACGCTCTCTGCTGTTACTGCCTTGCTCTCTTTTTCCTGCCACATTTCTACTGTTTCTGCTCCCTATCTACTGTTCCTGCCCCGCTATATACTTTTCCTGCCCAGCTCTCTCCTGTCCCTTGCTCTCTATGGCTTCAATTTTAATTCCACAAAGCTCGCTGGATCCTGGCCATAACTCACAGCGGTGCTCCATCAACCGGGGTAATTACTAAGTTACAGCCACTGCCGCTGCAGATTAAATACCAGTAGCATTATAACTCGGTCATTACTTGCTGTACGCAGGCACAAGAACCATCACCGGCGCTTTATGTGCTGCGCAGCACTCACAAACTTTATACTGCATTACGCTCTCATCGTAAAACGAGACACATGAACGCAATCCCTGAGGTAACCCTTAACATAACCTTACCCATCCACCACGAAGATACGAAAGTAGAGAAAAGAGGAGCAATTCTTGTCCACTGCAGAGCTGAATGACCAGTAGTGGATTAAAAATAGTGAACGGTGTATTAGTGGTGATAGGATCCAATGTTGCCTTAAGTGAAGTTACTCACCGTTCCTGATGGTCGAGCAGCGGGGTACAGCAAGGTTATTTATGCACGGCACTACTCCCACCAACACCAGCTTGTCGAGCACCGAGGTGCTGGAAAGGTTACCATGCGCATCACCGCTAGTTGAGCAGTGAGGTGCTGCAAGGTTACCATGCACAGCACCGCTGCCACCAACACCTCTCTTTGTTGACACTTTATTAATCACGATACTGTGAAGTTTCAGTTGGCACTGACAAGCATGAAGGACATACGAATTAAATCCTACCCTTGTTCCAGCAAAAGTAATCCAACCAGCCATTCATCCATCCATCATTCCTACTTCTAGCCTCGCCATCCATCCACCCAATCTTCCTAGTTCTACGAATTTCCATCCAATTATAGTCTGTGTTTACAACTCCATCCATGGCAGGTGAGAAATCATATGTAGAAACCATAAGGAAATTATGTTAAATAAAACATCCAACCTTCTCTCTGGAAAAGAAAAGTCAGAAATATCTGATATTTGAAAAATACTCGAGTTTGCGACGATGTTTCTGTGTGACATGGACCATTGACAAGTCACATGGCATTGTGATTTTTTATTCTCTTTTTGAGTTAGGTCTCTAACCTACACAGTAAGCGACTCACTGGAGTGAGAAATACGGAGGGTAATGGAAGGTAAACTTAGTGAAGAGGCAGAGCAAGTTTGCATTGTGATGACGTTTCGCTCTGTGTAGAGCTTTATGTTGTGGAACAAGCTGTGTAAAGCTTGTCCTGAAACATGCGTTGTTTGTTCACTTCTGTTACTAATACGACATTAGGAGCCGGGCACAGGTGGAATAGCGTCAACATCCAGTAATACTGACGCCAAACATTATCAAACTCTCTGTAGTGTACTGAGAGGCAGGATTGCTAAACATGTGAAATCATAACATTTACACAACCCAGGGCAACAATGGTTTTGACCTGCTCGCTCCTGCTTCCTGCGACTGCTAGACCACTACGACATGGTGATGGACGACACACTGGAAGACAAGCAAAATCTTGACGCAACATAGTACCTGTGTGTTAGTAGGTTGCAGGAACAGATTACAGTCTCTGTATGCCCTGGGCATTCTCATAACCGTACCTAAGATAGATCAATACACTGAATACAATATATAATTCCCATCCCAGTCCACATATACAATGACATATCTACGTAATATACAGTATTACTGTAATACTATGACAATGGTATTTTGTCTGTAATACTTCGTCACATCCTATCATACGTCTAATACAAACTTTTAAGCTAAAATATATTGATACTTTAGTTCCTTGACTTCATACTATGACCTTAACACTACGACCTACTCAACTCATTACGATTGAGACCAGATATAAACATGTAAATAGTTCATTACCATTGTAACTTGTTCAGCTGTCAAAATCTCACAACCCAGTCCCTGGACCCATTATGTACCTCGGTATAGATGAATGGTTCAGAGAACCGACAACTTATAAATTAGACACATATGCAACACTTGGGTATCTTTATTGAGGAAACGTTTCGCCACACAGTGGCTTCATCAGCCACCTCTACGGACATGTTCTGTACTTTCTACAAGATTGATGGACTGAACACATCGACTCCAGGCCGAGGGACTGATTACCTCAAACTCCTCCTCTCCTGGACTGATGAAGCCACTGTGTGGCGAAACGTTTCCTCAATAAAGATACCCAAGTGTTGCACATGTGTCTAATTTATTTACCTCGGTAATCTTTTGACTACCGCCCACAGGATGGGTATGGGGTGCATAATAAAGATATTAAACTAAACCTACACACTATCCACAAAGGACTCCTCAGTGGAAGCATCAAGTATACTCACTTCTCATCCCCTGACGTCGACTGTGAGGAACTTCTGAACATTATAAACGACAAGGAAGCCTGCAAGCAGGACATGACGCATTGAGAGTCCCAAAGTTTCCAGGAACCGTAGAACAGACCCACCACAGACCGATTCCCTCTCTCCCCTGAATCTTAATTTTTATAGGGGTGGACTGGTAAGCCAGTGGAAGACCTCGGTCAGATGACCGATGTCTGCAATGACAAGTTATCATATGACTAAGACCGGCGTCAGGAAACACTTGTCCTTTTTCCTGACGAATCTTAGCTAACATAAAACCTTGTAG